>SOMO01000015.1:725474-751181 GCA_028128575.1 Paedocypris carbunculus | reverse complement strand
ACACACACACACACACACACTGACATCCAGGGTTCAGCTCCCTGTGACCCAGAAATAGAAGAATGATAGGAAATGAATGTTTGGATATACGGTATATACCTATTTCAGGTTGTTGAAATATTTTCTAGATTGTGTTGGAATTACAGTACTCATTGTCTATTTATACACTAATACACTGTATGCCACTGAATATTATTATTAGATAGATGGATGGATGGATGGATGGATAGATAGATAAATAGATAGTGTGTGTGTGTGTTTTACATAAACAAAAATAAACGTACATTATTAGACTGTGTTGTAAAATACATTACTGTATTGTATATATTTATATTAATTTAATGAACAAGTTATTTTACTTTGAAAGATCCTCAGTTCTGCCAAATTTTAGGTTCATCACACTGTCTTGACGAAAGCCAAAGTCTCTTTAGAACAGGGTGATTTCATAAAGTCAAATAATGATTGGAAATGGTGTTCGAAACATCAGCCTCTTTTCTGTCTGCTGGCGGAACAATGGCGGAGTGAGTCTCATCTGAGATGACGAGTCGTATTGATCACTCTCTTCTCGCACATGCTGATCTCGCACACCGTGACACGGCATAGGGTCACCGGGGTCACCAATGACAGACAGGAAGATCATGATCTTCGAGTGTATCATCAGCAATTTGTGATACAATTGTATTAAAAATGATACAGTCGGGAAAAAAAAACTTATATTTATAGACAGAATAACCTGCGTCATTCTCATCTGCGCTTATTTCTAACGGAATACCGGTAGGTGTAATAAATATAAACATTTTGAAGAATAGTAATTGACATTGTTTATACTTTATTACTTTAATAACACAGAAAAACCTGAAATGAGTTGTAAGCTACTACTGTTCTCTTTCTATCTCTCTCTGTTTTTCTCTCTCTCTCTGTTTCTCTCTCTCTCTCTGAAGCTTGAACATATGATTTTGTTTATTAAAGGTTTCTGACTATAAAGAGTTTTGGAATTAGGGGAAATATGCATTTTTTTTGCATATTTATCCTTCTATGCATCATTTTTTTTTTACACTCCCATGCTTTAGGAATATTTCTGAGAGTTCGAAACCCAACCAATACAATAGGAATTTTATCCACTCCTGACCAAAACCTTCAACATAAAGGAGAATTGACCGCCATCTTCAACTCTTCTCACATGTACACTCTTATGAAAGTGATTATGGTTACAAACCGAACGAGCTTCAGGCTCAAAGCCTCCTGTGTTCTCTCTCCGTCAGAGACATACATTAGTTCAAATCATTAGCTTCAGAAGACATAGCCGTGCCAAGCTCGACCAGCCTTACCTCACACTGAATGTTACTGGGGAAAAAATGGTCTTTTTATGCCGACTACTGTTGCAGGAGCACAGGTTCAATTCCGGAGTAAATTGTTTGTACAGTCTGCCTTGTTCTAGCCAATATATGTAGCAATAAGTTCTGTTCTCGGCCATTAGACCCACAATCCTCCACTCCAACAGCCTCCTAATGGTCTTTTACTTGAGACAGGTGCTCAGTAAATTGCTTTTTCAGAATGATTAACAGTGGGGGGGCTGATTCTCAGCGCGTTTGGCTCAATCTGCTGCTGGAGTGAATGGTGCTGATGCTGAGCTTGAACTCCTGGCGGCATCTCACTCACTGATCTGATGGAGACTGGTATTCTGGCAGTGGCCGAATCACCGTTTCCGGTGTCTTTCAAGTTCAAGTTCAGCTTACTTATAAAGTCGGAGACTGTGACATTTACTACGAAGGCTGCTCAGTCTCTGCAAGGCCTGGAACCTTTTATGAGAACTTTCTCCTGTTCAGCTGCTCTGGTGGAACAATTTTCTGTTCTAACTAGATATGTGACCTCCTTCACAACATTTAAAAAAGCACTGAAGACTGAGCCCTTTGAAGAACAGGGTGTAACTACATTCCAAGTTCATAAAGTAAATATTAAAAATGTATTCTCTTAAGATAAAATAAAACTATTTTTTTTTTCAGCCCTGCCCTTTTGGGTTTTCTGTGTAGGCTTTGCATGTTCTCCCACACTTGTGTGTGTTTCTTCTGGGTCTCTGGTTTCCTCTGATATTCCTAAGCATTCTTGTGAAGACTACTTTGTCCTGCGAGTGAGTTATCCTTCTCATAATTCAGCTGTAACAACTCTTTACAACAATACCCATATACTGTATGACTTCATAGTCTCAACTAACTCAAATTTCCATTCATAGTTCTATAAACGTTCAGAATGATTTCAATTGGTTCAACTCGAAAAAATGCATAGATACTGCGCATTAAAAAGCTTACTTTCAGTTTGTGCGACTTCAGTGACTTTAAGTTTGATTTACACACTTAAGTTGTGTACTTTGTGTGACCTCTACTTGACGCACAGCGACTCGATTTATGTGTTAAGGGCCATTTCCTCAGTTTGAAAGACAAAACAAATGGCTCTGGTTGTAGAGGACGAGGTCGTGGATTCACCTCTGCACCAACACGTGCTGGGGATGTAATACTACAGAGGTTACAGAAGAGAAAATAACACCTCTGTTTGTGTGGGTCTTCATGTGAAGAGGATGAAATAGTATGAGAAGAAATGACCTTATAATCTGTTTGTATGGTTAATAAATGTTGGTTATGTCAACTGTCACTTGACAACGTCACATTTTTAATCATCTATATTTTAGTTTAGTTTTTTTGGGGGGAGGTATGTGTATGTTGTTTGATGCTAACAGCTTCAGAATGTATGAACTGCATATAAATCCTATTGACAGTGGGTGCTGTCCATGGTCCTGCAGCTTCTGCTGGTGCTGCAATGTGCTGTTGTCCCACTATAGAAAGTTGAGAACAAAATTATTATATCTATAAAATAGTCTTCATTTGAAAAGTATTTCAAAAGTGTTTTTTAATTATTTTTTTTTATTATTATTTTTTACAGTACAACATTAAATCATTATACTTTTAATGTTTTTTTTATTCGCTTTCTTAGATATTGAGCACAAACATTGCTATTTTTGACTAGTGACTTTTCTGTTTGTTTTTATTTCTTCCTTTCTCCCCTGTTTTTAATTGTACCTTTTCTATTTCTTAATTTTTCATTTCTCCTCTCTCTCTCTCTCTGTCTCTCGCTCTCTCGTTCTTTCTCTTCCTGTCTCTCTTGCTTTCTCTATTATTTATCTTGTTCATTTCTTTTTTGTCTTTCATCACCTTTATTTTTTTTCATACAAAAAAAAGTGATAAAACCTACTGAACCTACATTTTATTTCCCTGAATTAATGGCCTTTGTTTGAGTTAAACTGAGTGGCACTTACAGTAAATGACTTTAGAGATTTGAAGTGTCTGTTCATTGGCACTGAAGCCGCAGAGAAGTTCTGCATATTAAATAGATAATTACAGTTTGTTAAAAAGAACCTGAAATTTGTTGAACTAATGGCTGCTTGTGCAAGGCATTGTGCATAATGTAGAAGTTTCCTTGCACAATCAAGATGAATCAAACAATACATGACAAAGCTTTCGTGAAATTTAAATTTCAAACGTCCAGCAGCAACTCTGATTTATCTGCAGGGTGAATGTAAGTGTCCATCAGAGCTGCTGAGAAACAAAGTAGCGAGTGTCGGAAATTGGCAGAAAGGAAAGGCAAGTCGCCCGCATAACAAGAGTCGAACTATGAGCAGGGCAGCTCAAAAATCCAATTACCCTGAATAATATAATGACATCCTGACATAAACCCTTAGATGGGATCGTGGACGGAATGCTTTAGATGTCACTTTACCATAAACACCCATGCAGACATGAACTAACCAACATCGAGAAAACAAATACAGTAATGTGTTGGTTACATAAAGCAACTTTATTGCAAGTTTATGCAGCGATCGGATTTGTCTAGTGATCTAGAAAATCGAGACAAAGAATAAACAACAACAACAATTTAAATAAAAATAATTGGACATTTTCACATCCCAATCCTAATCAATTTCTCAACTTTTGTCTCTAATGCTTGTTGTCAAGTTAACCAATCAAAAAAGTAGTTTTTTTTTTTTTAATTTGTTGTAATTGTGACATGTAAATGTATTGCGTGGTGTGGTGACTAGAAATCAAATACCATATATAAATAGAGCAAACAACCTAAACATTGACCATGTTGATTTTAGTCTTTCTACGCTGTCCAACAATCTGCTTTCACCTTTTGGGATTTTACTATTACAATCAGTATTCAAATAGTGCATTCGCCCACTGTATTTATTCCAACAATTTGCAGGTTAAAACCATTTTTAGAGAGGCAAAACCCATGAATATGTCATCAAAGTATTTGCCCTTTTACTTTTCTACCTTGCAGCTTCTCCGCACTGCTGTTTGCATGCTTTTGTGTCTCATGGAGTGATTACACATACAAATATGAATATATACTGTTTATAAGGCATGATTCCAGTTCCATGGACTGGTTATTTGCCAGGAACTATGTTAAGAGTCTTCCTGTTATTATGATTTACTTCCTTATTTTAAGTTGTGTTTTATCTATGTCTTTGGCTACCTATTATTAATGAATTATCAGTTTTGTCGGTTCATCTGTGTTTGTTATTATTGTCTTCATAGGTTAGTGTTAGTTTATTGGTTAATTTCACGCACATGTTTTTGATTTTGCTGTTTAATTAGAGCTTTTGTTTTCATAGCTTGGTGTCATATTGGCTAAATGTGTTACCTTTTCTTGATGTTTTTAGATCTGTCTCCTTTTCTGGTACTGTTTTATTTTGTAATTTTTTTTTTATTATTTTGTTTAATGAATGCTTTTGCTATTTTGTTAAATCTCCATCAGCAATTGACTGCATTCTCTAGTTTGCTGTTGAAATCCCTGACATATTCACAGGTTTGCCTTTTTTTTCTCATTCATCATTTATCATATCAAGTTCCAGGAACATTTTGCACTTTTATGAGACAGAATTTGTTTATCTGACATTTTTTACCTTGTATCTTTGGCCTGATGTGAGCTGGTTAGTTCTTAACTTACTGAATGTTATTTAAGCAAAAAGGACATTTGTTTCTGATGGTATCTGTTCTGAAATCCGCTGCCGTCACAGCTCCATAACAATTTGCAAATATTGCGGAATGTTTCCGGATGGTTAGCAGATAAACGGTTTGTTTGACATTCTTTTTGGGGAACAATCGTTCGAGAAATGCACTTGTTTTATACAAAGCCTCAATACACCTTTAAAGCGGCTGAGATTATGTGAAAAGCTTGCTTTATTTGTACAGCAGAAACACTTTAATGCAAACTATTAAGAGGAAAAGAAACCACTTATCGACAATAAAAGGCACTGAAGCGTTGAACAGATATTGCCATATTTTTGGCTAATTCAGAAATTGCCCTGCTTGGTTTTTGATGCAAATTCAATCTGGTAATTCAGATCGGTTTTAGTCATTGTCTTCCACACAAAGTGGTTGTTACACAATGAAATTCTCTTCACAGAAAAATTGGTTAATTTAGCAGATTTTGTTCACTGCAAAGCTTCTGTTTGCTGGAGAAAAGCCGAGTGACGTGCACAACCACAGCCTGACACTAGGCGGCAGCACTCTTTTGCATGTATTACTCACCTGAAGCTACGTAAATGTTGAATTCCAAAGATCTTAGAAACTAGACACTATATAGATCAGCATTTTTCGTTCATCTTACATGATATACCCTGGATTCACATGCTATAGGTGGAACTGTGTGTTGACACACAACAAGAAGAAAATTGTGTAAGAGTGTTTGTGTGTTATCTGGAATGGTCCGCCACCATTCCACAATGTTTGTCCCAGCTTCAGGGCCAGAGTTGCTGGGATTGGATCCATCTCCCCATGACCCATAAAAAGAAGAAAACTTTAAAAAAAGTAAAATCTGTTTAGTCAACAGATAAACAAACAAGTTAAAACATCCACTTTTACGCAACAGTGTTTTGCCCTTTGGCAGTTTGTAAAATTAACTTTTATTGGAACAAATGAGTCCTGGTGTGAACAGGCGTCAAATCCGCCAGTATGCAAATTGTACTTTAAGTCTCGACACATGAAATAAACCCAGGATTCGCCAGTCTGTTGGAAGCGTTATTGAAGTGAACTGCAGTAAATGATTGCAAATATAGTTTTAGTGTTCACCGCCAGCCAGCGTCATGAACGTTCAGATACCTGAGCAAAGGTCAGAAGCACATCACTCACAGATGAATTTCATCATCTCGAGTGCAAAGAGCTTTGAACAGCGTGCGCAGAATGAAAGAAATAATGTTTGAAATTTAATCAGCCTCAGTCTGTTTCACTGTTCCTCGGGTTTAATACGAGTGTTGGAGTTCAGTGATGCATAATGCATGTTATTTTTCACACCAAAACAAAGTGCTGCCTCCTATGTTTAGGAGAGATTTATGACTTTTTCTCCCCGCACCCATCGTCGAGGATACTTTCTATTTTTACTACACGAGACTGTTGTGTGTGTGGAAGTACTGAGTTAATTACACAACCCAGTGGCTTTGGTGTAGGCTGCACATTTTCTCATTAGGAAACACCAGAAGCCTGGACTGAATACGTATGAGGTTATTAGTTTAGCGAACGTAATTCCATCTTGGGAAAATGATTTGCCCCTGAAATTCTGATCCCACCAAAGGTTTGAATTAGTCACATCAGACGCGAATCATCCTGATCATTTTCAGGTAATTACGCAGTCTCAATCAGAAGGTTTATAACCTGGAAGATATGGAGGAATAAAAGCCGCTTTTGATTCTGGCTGGTGTTGTTTACCCGCCAGTCTGAGTTTGTTATTCTTTCTGAGTTTTTTTTGCTTGTTTTCCTAGCTATTGTTGACTTTTGTCTTGCTCATAATCACAGTCAAGGTCATTGGATGGATTTATGCATGTTTAGTTCTGAATTTGTAAATCTGGTCAGCAGCTATAAAACGTGCTTTAGAATTTAAACACATTTGAACTAGAACTTATTCTAGAGACTTTTCTTCTTTTTTGGATTAGGTATTAAATCGAACTATAATGGACAGGGTGGAGCGGGGAAACTGGTGGGAATAAACACACACACACACTAATGACAACAGAGTTGATTCGACCGAAAGACATGGTATTCTGGGTAATGGAGTTTGAACTCCAATGGTACATGTGAGATGATTTCTAACATGACGGATGTTGGTAGGAAACGCAGCGCAGTGACTTTGTCGTTTTTTTTTTGTTGACTAGTCCAGAATTTAAGTGAAAAATGCATTGGTGTAAAATGAGATGCATCTGGTGGCATAATATTGATTTAAATGTCCTTGATGCTTCTACTTTACATTTTTCTTCGCATAATAAGCCCAACATAACCCCGCAATAGACTCAAGATCAGACCTCAATGTTGGCGCTTTTGGAGCATTTTGGTTAAACATCAATGGTTTTGTACTGTTTATGTATATGTAATATTTATATGCATATTGTGTCCATGCTTCATTGCAGCTTTTCAATTCCGTCCAATGAATGTCCTTGGCCTATGCGTGGTGTTCACGACACTGTTCCCGCACTGTTTTATCACCACGGACTGGTCAACGTTTGACATTTAACTGCAGCCTGCTGGAGACAATAGACATATTTTTTCTTCATTGTTTATATTGTAAATGTCGCAATAGACTTGAAATCACTTTGTGCACATGATATACAAGAGACACACTACAGCTTTATATTCATGAAAGGAAAGTCTCACAGCTTGCTATTCTTATAAAGCACATGACCTTGAGATCCTCTGTGCTAATCCCTTCCGGTCATTACATGTACGTCCACAACCCCTGGATGCCTTTACATCTGGTCCAAGCTTCTTGTCTATCTCTGTTGCATATTTGACATCTTTAAGTTCACGTTCACAGCTTGCTCCTCCAGCTCCCAGTTTGCAGAGCTTTAAACTTTATCAGTCCGAGCAGCTGTGGGTATGAAGGTGAGGTCTGGTCCCGTCTCACCACCACCACTGCTTTCTTTGGCAAACAGATGGACCTGTCCGTTTCTCTGTATGCAAACCGTCACTGGGCGCGGGCCGAGAACAGTCAAGTGTTGAGGCCTGAGCCGCATCCCGATCAGCTTCTCTGACAAGTGACAACAGAGAGTTGAAAGTGCAAAGAAATTGCTACATTTGACTTTCCCAATGTCTTTGTCCATCTGTCAGTGTGTTTTTGAAAGGAAATAAACCGATTTTAAGCATTCAATCAGAAGCACAGCAGCATCAAATTGTCCCCGGGAAAGCATGAAGTTGGTTTTTATAGTAAAACTGCAATGATATTTGAGTTGTTTGTTGGAAAACACTTCCTGTGGGGATTCATTTGCATTGTATATTTATTTCCATTCATCTTGAATTTTTTTTTTTTTCCTCTTCGCCGTCTTGTTTTTTGCTTGGTCTATTGTCACATCCATTTTATTTGGCTTATTTCGTTTCTGGGTCATGAGGAGCATTTTCAGCATCTCTCACCTACAGTCTCAAACAGGTTCTTTTTGATATGATGAGGCTATCGAGACCACCCTCCATTATAACCATTGTTATATTACGTGCATTGTTCTGTTTCGCATAATTGCTTCAAGACTTTCTGCTACTGTGAAGATCTTTTCATAAATAAACATGATATGAAGCATTTTCAATTTCATTTGGATCATTCATTGGATTATTCTTTTCCATTAGTTATGACGACTGAGCCAATCACAAGTAGGGGCAGTGTCAACCAATCACAAAGCTGGAACAAATCCCAGCAACTCTGAAAACAGATCTGATAATAATTATAACGAACCTTTTAAAAAAGAACCTTTTATTAGTCCTTCAATGGGGAAATTTGTTGGGCAGTGGTCAGCCTCAGGAAATGGTGTAGTTTCCTACCAATGGACCACATCTGACTTCCATGGCCAATGGCCAACCAATCACAGCAGGACACACACATTCACACACTCAACAAAGTACAATTTTTCTGAATGCATGTTTTTGGACTTTGGCCTGGTGAGAGCTTTACACACTAAAACGTTTATTTTGGATTATTGTTATTTTTTTTTTTTGCAGTTCTTGCCTTCTAGCTTAGCATTTCACTAACCAATTCCCAAATAGCTTTTTGCAAAAATAATTGACCTCCTGCACGTACATGGTAAAAAAAAATGTCGTTTTTCTAATATTTTAATGAGTGTTCTCTAAAAACTCCCAACTAAGGTAAATGTATCCTCCCGTCTCAGCTGTTCTGTAAAGATGTTCTTTTTACTCGGCTAAAATATAAATGCTGACAGAATGAGCCGAGAGAAGTAACTGCTGAGCGGTGCGTGTTTATTTTCGACCAAATGTTTAAATCTCACCTTGATAGATCAATTTGTTTCTATTTCTGTTCCTGCTTGTGTCCGCACACGTCTGCAGAGCTTAGCACGGCAGTTTGGGAGCCGCTGTCCTCCATCAGCATCCGTTCTGGGCTTGAATTCTAAGCACTAGATGTTCTAGCTTTATAATTTTATTTACGTTTAAATTGTAAATGAGACATTGTGCTAAAAACCATTTTCTTCTTATGTTCGAATAGAAAACTAATGTTTATTAGGAGTCTGATGTAATTCTAATGTATTCTGAAGTAATACATGGAAGAAAATTAATAAACTCTCTGTGATGATGGTTTATTAATGTGCATGTGTCATTGTGCACGTTTGCATGTTTTTTTTTTTTATATATATTTTATATTTATCAAATTTATAAGACTTTTTCTCTTTTTCACAAATGTATTGTAAAATGTTTTAATAATGAACTGTACTTTTACTATCTTTCACAGTTATGCATTTTATTTAATGCTACCAATGACCGCACTAGAATAAATAATTTATTTTGAATGTTTTTTTCAGTCTCTTTATGTTGTTTTTCTCCTAAGGCAATTTGCCCATGTGCTGTTTGCAGCATCTGTTGCTATGGCGACAGCCAGTGAAGAACTTAAGGTGTTTTAACCCTATTTCCTCTCTCGGTCTGCAAAACCATGTGAATGTCTTACAAAATCTTCAGCTAGGCAGTCATAGTAGAAACTTATGCATTCATTTTTAAAGAACCTATAATAATTTAAACTGTACATTTCAGTTTTATAGGAAGCTGCAGATTATTTAGATTACCCGACTATACAAATAAGAAAAACAGACCTACAGAGAAAATGTGTGTGAGGAAGAGCTGTGTGTGTGTGTGTGTGTGTGTGTGTGTGTGTGTGTGTGTGTGTGTGTGTGTGTGTGTGTGTGTGTGTGTGTATTCCATACACGCTGTTAAAATATTTTCGCATGGATCAAAAGGCATGTGCAGTTGTAATCAGGCCATGAAATCAGCGACAGCGTCCTTGTATGACTGCGAGAACTCCTGGATTATCGACACCGTGTCAGTTCATTCATCTCTCGTGTCTTCAGCCTTTGTCGTTTTTCTAATTTATTTGGCTAATACGTTATCATCACGGTGACTCGACCGCAATCCCGTGTCATCAGCTGGATTAATGAGTTGTTATGGCTTCAAACATCAGATCACTGACGTCTTCTCCAGTCACGTGCGCTGCCTCATAAACAGGGTTTTCATTATGTCCCCAAAAATAATCCATTCTAATAATCCATCCATTTGGTTCGGTAATGAATGAATGGAGTGTTTTGAGAGACGGATGACTTTTGAAGGATCTTAATGTGATCCAGAGGGACGAAGCCGGGCTGGATTATTTACGTGTTTTTAATTTATCAGGACATTTGGAGAGAAGGACTCCCCTTATCAGCGCTGACGTTTCGGCCCAAATGAGATTCTTTTGACATTTCATTTGCCCCCATGGAACGCCAGCTAAAATTGCGACTTCCCCTGAATGTCATTTAGAAATATCATTTCCCTTTTTTCCAGAGTGAGGGGAATAAAAAATAAAAATCGAAAGCTACTATCAGCATGTGAGTTATTATCTGCGATGTGGGAAGCGGGAAGATATTGTTCTGCAATAGGCAGCGCTGTGTGTATGTGGAGATGGGGAGATCGATAGGCGCAGGAAGATAAAGATGTGCCTGGTTGTTTTAAAAAGAATATTTCTCTTTATGTCTTTATGAATCACTAATGAATCTAATGTGGAAGTGTGTCATCACCAATTGACTTTACAAGAAAGGAAATGTTCTTTCCAGAATGGGTGTACGGTGAAATCTATAGGTCGCTTCAGATCTTAATTTAACACAAATGGAAAAACGAAAATGGCTATTTTGACTGCAATTTCTTCCGAATGGTTTTGGTGGCAGAGACTGACCTGATGGCATCACGGCCTCCATTTTTTTTAAATGAACGAATTATCTGCCCTCCGTTGTCCTTCTGTTCTGCGACGGCATGTGTTTCTTTCACCGGTGAAACAAGCATTTAAAAGTCAATCTCTCACTTGTGATTGACCAGAAATTTCCATTTGTTCTGATGGCATAAATATTTGATGATGCACAAAAGGTACGTTTGCGGTCGAAACCGACAAATAATTGAAACTAAGGCTTGTTCTTGGTCTTTTATGTCTGAATCTAGGCCATATTACATTCAACTCTGAACGAAAAGGACAGTTATTCTTTCCTTTTACAAAACGGAATTGTGCAGTAGTACAATACACTTGTAAGCGCTCAAAAGTGACATACTGAAAACTGTCACTTTCTTTCTGCATAACTGGATACAACTGTAACATTCCAAACAGTTTTCTAGCAATTTGTCTAAATATATACTCGTGTAAAATACAACTTTTATTGCTAATTTGACAAGTTACTTAATCGTTTTTCGTACTGATAAAAACAAAACGTACTAAAAAATGTCACTTTGTCGTTGTTCTGTTTGGAAACGAAAATCTAGATTCACTTTTGTTTTCATAAAAAAAAAAAAACATATACAATATTTATCATGTGTTGTATTCTTATTTTTATGATTTGAAAGGCCAAAAATTTGTTTCTAATTGGATACAATCGATCATTATTTGACCTTTCTGTGTTTGTCATTAAACGACAGAAATGTTACCCGCCGTCAGAAATGACACGAACGCAGTGTGTTTTCCCACCTTTTACTCATTTATTTTGAGCAGAAATCTGAATCGCAATGGATTTTTCTCCCAAGCATGGATCAATTTACACATGAAACATCTGCATGTAATGCTCATACGCTGACAAGCTTTTCTTGTTTCATATTTTTGTGACATTTACCAATGTGACATTAAACTTGTGGTAATTTTTTGCAGCGTGGGTGGAGCAAATCAGAGGTAAAATTATAAAATTATATACAAGGGAAAGGCAAGAATCATGTGCAGGCTAGGTCATAGGATCATAGGATCAATAGAATCAAATAATTATGCAATAAATGCTAAAAATAATAATAGCAATAATAAATACAGTATCAGTGTAAAAATGAACCGTTCTTATAAGTTTGCTTTGAATTTTTGATTTTCAGAATGACGAGTTTTTTTTATCTTCTGACGCCATCCACATCACTTCCTGTACTTAACAGTCTACTATTTCTCCTTCGGCTTTTCCCTTCTCAATGGTCATCACAGCGAATCATCCTTTTCCACCTCATTCTATCCTCAACATCTTCCACTCTGGCCCCAGCCAACCTCATGTCCCGTCTTACAACATCCATATATCATAACATATTGAAATTACAGGAAATCCATATACCTTCTGTACTTCAGAGACACAGTACAGAAGGTCCTGTCCAAATCCTGACCAATTTCAATCCCCAAATTAAGTTTGTGAACCAAAAATGTCCGCGCAGGTAAACGTTCTTCACAACAACCAAACCGTTTCTTGCTTCCCAGTGTCCACTCCAAAAGCAGGATCGAGAAGGTTTTGTTTCATAATGCAAGTTGCAGAAATAAAAATGACAGTGGCAAAAATAAAAACGGCAAACGTCTTGGGTGTCATCCTAACAGTCAGTAGGTCCGGGGGCTTGGAAAAGGGCAAACTTTAATTACTCCCAGTGAAAGCTGTTAGGTGAGTGTGTGGATCCACCGCTGCTGTGAAGACTGATGTTGAGGCAGGAAGTCAGACATTTTGTCTTTCCTTTATAAATATATATAGTTTGCTTCAAGCTCCAATAATGATTCACTCTGCTGCTTCTCCGGAGAAATCTCTCAGCACTTTAGCGGATTTTGTAAATATGGCTGTAGGATAAGCGTCAGCAAGGATGTCAACACCTATACTTGATATATGATGAGACATCAAGAGAATCGCATTCTTCACACCAACCTTCTTCTAGAAGTTTCGAACTTTCTGAAGTGCTTTACTAGTTTCATTAGCAGACGCCTCAAGACTCTCCAGATTGTCTCATCTAGGATGAGAAACATCGAGGTGATGGAACGTCGTCTACACCAGCGTGAATAAGTGGATCCGTGATTTTAAAGTGGAGCGTGATGTTGTTGCATGCTAATGTCTTACAGTCCTCATACACAACTCATTTTTCAGTATTTAGAACATATTTACTTGATTTTGATTCCCTCATCATCCATGCTTCAACAGCCAATCTATTGTTTTTTTTTACCAGTTGCCTTTTATTTTTTGCTCATTCTTGATTTCTTTTAGCTCAATAATCTGGTGCTAGCAACACACGTTAAAATGGTCTAATGTTTGGTTGTAAGGCATTGTAAGTCTTGTTGGATAAAAGTCTCTAGTAAATACACAAATGTGAACTTAAAGAAACTTTATGCTCCCTAACCCGGAAAACACGAAATATCAAAACGATTTTGGCCCAGATGTGGCCTAGAACTCAGCCAGATGCACCAAATTTGGAGCAGATAATGCCCAGATGTGTCTATTCAGGAAAAGAATCTCAATGAAGAACAATTTGAACCGCTTTCTAGCGTGAACAGCTTTGGCAGTGAAGTCAAAGCAGTTAAAGTGTCAGATTTGACACATCTTTTGCATCCCAAGTCGATGGCGTTGGAACCATCAAACCAGCAGATGTGTTGATCACGCCATTTAGCAGCTTAGACAGAATTATGAACATATGCAAGTCCATTTTCTTTCAGCACTGCATTAAAACTTTCTCCATCGGCCCCTGCAATAAAGACGCAAGCTCTTGTTGTTACAATCGCACTGTGAGTTTAAGCCAGTGGGCTGCAATAAAGAAGATTTACACACTGGCATTAGCCAAGAGATTTCCATAAAATCAGCATTAAATTGATATTTTTCTGTTTGTTAATTGTTGAGGAGAAAGTTAGGGAAGTACAGTGTGTTTACCTTTGATGCCCTTGAAATGTGTTTGTATTCCTAAAGGCTTTAGTCTAATTTTGATTAAACTGCATTTACGTGAAAGTACTTTGTGATGTATGTAAGTAGATTAATATGTCTTTATTTAATGTCTAAATGTGCTATGGCGACTCATCCACTTAGACATTAAATTCAATTTTTCATCATATATTCAGCGAAAATATTGTCTTGATAAAATGACAAAAAAAAAATTATATTCTAGTATATTCCTTTTTTATTTGCAAATTGAAAAATGATTCGTATCATTTATATTTGTTTTTTATGTGTTACACTTGTCAATATAAAAAAAAAAAACATGTAAAAAATAAAGTATCCTCTTTCCTGTGACTAGAACCCACGTGAAAGAGATGAAAAACATATCTGTCTGTAGGCGTGAGTGTGTGTGTGAGCACATTGCCTTGTGATTGGTCGATCATTTCTTTAGGGTGTGTCTTCAGTGCTATTGTTTGTGCATTGTGATTGGCTCCAGCTTTCCAAAGCCGGGAAATAATTGAATGTGGGATCAATTTATGATAAGAGCAAAGCCTATTAGAAAAAACTGTGAACAGTATGGCTTCATTTTTAGATAAAAGCGTTTAAGTTGTTGAGCAAAAAACGAGTTCTAGACTATAGGATCTGTGTGTCTAAACAGATAACCAGCACATCCTAAATGAAGTCTTCAGTAGGTTCAGTCTGAAAAACTCTCTCTCTCTCTCTCTCTCACACACACACACACACACTCCCTGTCTCTCTCTCTCTCTCTCTCTCTCTCTCTCTCTCTCTCTCTCTCTGTGTTTGCCTTTCAGTCTGTCTCTAACTAAATGTTTGTACAGCTCTGATGTTCTCTCTTACACACACACACACACACACACACACACACACACACACACTAATCTTTCGGTCCTTCCCTCTCTCTAACTCACCGTTTCTCTACCTCTATCAGTCTTTATCTCTGCCAGGCTTTTTCTTTCTTTATCTTTCTCACACACAAACTCTTTTTTTTATTCCTCTGTTTCTTTCACCCAGAAGTCTATTTTCTCTGTCTGCTCCCTCTTTCTAACCCTCTGTATCTTTATTTATTTCAGTCCATCCTCCTGTTTTTCACTCTGCCAGTCTGTCATTTTTTCTCTCTTTCCATTGGCAGTCTCTCTCTCGCTCACTCCTGTCAGTCCATCCCTCCCTCCCTCAGCCTCTCTCTCTTCTTCTCTCTCATTTTCTCTCTCATATCAGCCTCTCTCTTTCTCTCGCCCTCTCTCCCTCTCTCTCTCTTTTTCTCTCTCTCATTGTGTCAGCCTCTTTCTCTCAGTTTCTCTTTCTCTCTCATTTCCGTCTGTCTCTGTCTCTCTTCCTCTGTCTCATTTTCTCTCTCATGTCAGTCTCTCTCTTTTTCTCTCTCTCTCCCCTGTCAGTCTCCCTCTCTCACCCCCATCCAGCCTTTCTCCTCAATCCCTCCCTCATCATTATTGCCACAGCACTTTAAAAGCAGTGAAACGGCGGCCCACCCACTTCGCCTGATCACTGTCATGCTGTCTAAACGCACAGATCCGAGTGACTTCTCTCTCCGCAGCAGGCCGACAGGAACAGGCGTGTTAACATAACAGCCCGCGACACAAACAAATGCATTTAAGTGCTCAGTGGTGGCTCTGAAACGGTAACTCACACAGGGACACTGTGAAATTTGTTGGGAGACAAAAGCTCAGCAGGAGGACAGCGACTGCACCGCAGAGCGTGAACGCAGGTAATTGGGGTTTGCAGGGACAAATCCAGCATGTCAATCCAATGTGCGGCAGACGGTGTTAATAACGCCAGAGAGAAGCGCGCTGAGTTATAAGCTGAGCTGGAATCCACTTGTTTCACCAGGACGGAGCGGAAATCGCACGCTGACGGTGAAAAGACACTGATTGTGTTTTGCCAGCGCTATCTGCTTTATTCAGTAAAGCCAGAATTCTAGATGAATTATGCCGGAGTTTCTAATATGGTTACATTTTTGGAAGTCCTGGTTTGGTGATTTCCAAGTCCCATGGAAGTGGTTTTTAAGCATGAGAAACGGGCTTCCTGTTGCAGGATACAAAGGTCATGGATTAAATTCCCAAAAACACGAAGTTTTAAAGTAGCATTGTAATTTACTATAAGTGACAAAGTAATTCAGTAAAAAGATCCAATTTGGGTTTAGGGCCTGATTAGATTCTTTCTCCAACTGATTGTACAGATTGAAGTGTCAAATGTGTCCATAGGTGTGAGTCATACTCTGTGATTGGTCAACCACCAGCCAATCCAGTCTGGTGATCTTGAGTTGGTCTTCCTTGTGACCCAGAAATGGAAGAAGCGGGTTGGAGGATGAATATCTTAATGCAAATCATTAAGCTCAAAAGTATATGCGGGTACTCACAGATAATCATCAAAAATACTTTTAGCTTGAATACATTAAAATAATGTATTGTTTTTTCAAAATAGGTCTCCTTGTATTTTAATAAATCATCTTTTAATTAGGGGCTGGTAGTATTTGAGTTATTACTGTTTTAATATGCTGTTTGTAATTATGCATAGTATTTACCAGAAATAAATTAACGATTGACACAGGCTGCACTTTTAAGTGGAAGCAATCACAGTGAAGTCTCTCGGAGCTAAAGGCAATAAAGAATATTCATCAGTGATTCCTTCAGCATCCAATTCTAGTTTTATCTGTGAAGTTACAATACTAATGTTCAAAGTGTTTTCATATTCGAGGAATGAACACACTCGGTTACATTTTATTATCATTTTTTTTTTTTTTTTATATTTGAGTTCAGCAAATTTATAAAACATTATCTGTAATTTCACTCAGATATTAAATTGTTTAGCATCAACTAACCCGCACTGCATTCATTTTCAAACCAACTCTAGATTTTTTACATTATGAAGGCCAAAATAGTGGCACAGCATTTTGCTTTGAACGGTTCTTCATATATTCTGTCTATATCTAAGTATATATATACTGGTTTGATTCTTCTTTTATCAGAACTGCATAATTTGATTTACCAGTTTTACTTTGTGATCCGCAGAAGCCATCATCGCCTGAATCAATGCAAAACTTGTCTTGCTCAATATTATCTGAGGATTTACAATAAACCACTAAGCTTGAGTTATATTGCAAAATAATATGAATGGACGTGTGCATCTGCGATCAGAGACTGAAAAGAGATTTATTTTCAATATCATTTCAAATTTAATATAGACATTGTCTTGAGCAGGTATTTGATATGGCTGCCATGATTGAACGATTTTTCGAGAAATCAATGCCGTAAAGCCCGGTCTCAGACTACAAACTCTTATCCAGCCAATTAAGCTTGAATCCAAACCCAGAACCTTCTAAACGGCGAGAGAAAGTAACTTAAAAACATTTACTGAATTATCGGCCATGATTGATTTCTCACTAGCGGGAGACTGGAAGTTTAAACTTTCACACCTATTTGGGTTTAAAACACAATCGTCCTGAAAGATTCACTCTAGATGGATTATTAGTTTTAATTGTGATTATGTTTCTAAAAATGACTGTGTCGGTATTTGGATTACAATTATTCACCTTTCTAAAACCTTCAACAATCAAGATTGATCAATGGAAAAGACTGTCAATGCTGGTTTTCTCATGTTTTTTTCTTGGTTGTTCTCTATTCTCTCTCTATTCTCTCTCTATTCTCTCTATTCTCTCTCTATTCTCTTATGGCCATTCGATTGCTGAGATTGGCTCCAGGTGGGTTTTTTTTGCACATGACTTGCAGACACTGTTGCCCACAGTTCCCTGCACTGACATAATGGCAGTTTATGTTCTGAAAAGTGAGTAACACTCTAAAAGTTGTACTACAAACAAGATAATCTACTGAGATCTCACTTATGTAAGTGCAACAAGTTCTTTATGCTCTTTAAATATTAATATAGTGTTTTGAGTGCATGGCTTGAAATCTATTTTTTTCTACAAAACACCCGTTAGCATTTTAGCAGCTAACCTAACATTTCCATGTGATCTGTGAATAGATTCCGAAAATATTTTGAATTTTGTTCATTTTTTTCTTAACATTACCCCTTAAACCTCCAAAAATGGCCACCTCTAATAGAAGGCCACCTTTAAACAGGCAATCTATACATGCATGTGTAATCAGCGTTTTCTGCGTGATTTATTATAAATAATCTGGAATTTGTTCCATTGTTTCACTTATAGAAAAACGTGTGATCTGTGTTCTCTTCTCATTACTAAAAATATTTTTCTTACACATTGTTTTCTTAAGTTGTAAAATACAGCACCATCTTCTAGCAGAAGACCACCTCTAATAGAAGACCACCGTGACTGAATAATAAATTGCCATGGCCTTCTTTAAGAGGTTTCACACTATTTATAATGAACGTGTAGCTTTGTTGCCTGATATGAACCCACCACACGTGCTTCTTGTAAGATTTGGAAATGAGTTTTAACTCTTCAGCATCGAGCTGCTTCACCGTGTTGATCCTCAGCATTACTGCCCGTGATGTATCACAAATGCCGTGGTGTTGAAAGGTTAGAGGCAGTATGAGGTGGAATACATGATAAGGGCCATGTGACGCTCTGAAGATCAAGCCGCCCCTTTGAGATATCCGCAGATATGTCACATTTATGTTGTTTACCGCCGCCATGCATTATTCATGCAATTTTGTACCACACTCCAGGCGCGAGAGTTTAGGGAGTTGCCATTTTTAACTGAAATATCTGCGCTTATATATTTCTCATCTCGTTTAAGGGAAGGTTCGTCAGACACTGGCAGAAAACCAATGTTGATTTTCCAAACGTTCTCCACATCTTAAATGGGAACCGATGTCCGGTTTATGAAGGTAACGTCTCGTAAACGATTCCAGTGTGTGAGAGATGAGCTGAACAGCCTCATTATCTCCGCGCTTCAGCCCAAGGACATGGGCATCTCCATCAGGCGGACGCTGTGCTGGGACCCGGCAGCCTGGTGCACTGGAAATATCTGATAAAGAGGCACATTGGAGCCTGTGACCAGTGAGGAAACGGAGATGTTCCTGGCTGCTCCAGGGTGTGTGTGTGTGTGTGTGTGTGTGTGTGTGTGTGTGTCACTCTGACAGACGGCGACTTTATTAATCACAGATTTGAGAGGCGTGATTACAGTTTGTCTGGTTATTTTGTGGCCGTGGAGCATCATCTCAATGTGTCTGTATTGTTCTCTGACTTGTGAAGTGATTGGGGTTTTCGTTTTTTTACAAAATCACTGTAGCTTAGTTTTGCACAGGAAACACTTTTTTTGGTCATGACATCAGAAAATTTGAAGTTCAGTGAAGTGTAGCTGAAGAAATACAGGTCAAATTAAACAACTTTGGACAGTTTTGGACTTTTCCAAAGAACCATTTGCATTGGAAATTCGTCAAGTCAACTTTATTCATAAAAGCACTTTAAAATGTATTTAAAAAAACAGCAGACTAACCAAAGTGCTTAACTATTCATAAACAGTGTGACATAATAAAAGGTACAATCACAATAAAATTAACAAATATAAAAATATACTAATTCTTATATCACTGGTGATACACTTTTTCATTGTCAGATTACAAGGACTTATATTAAAAAGTAAAAATTTGAAAAAATCAATTTCACATTTTCATAAAAACTAGTTCTGGAGGTCTAGGGGTAATCGATATTTTAAAAATATTTTGAGGACTTGATAAGAAAAAAAATCGAGTTGATTTTTCATTTTAAATACATGACCTTTCAAGTAGTCCATCAAACAGCGATATAAAAAAATGAACAGGGTTGAAAAAAAAACAACAATTTTTTTTTCTGAATTAAAAGGATATTAGTAACAATTCAATGAAGTTCACAAAAATCACTTTGAATAGTGAGCTAATGAAAAAACGAGACCGTGAAATCGGCATCTAAGAAAACACACGCATGGACTGGTGCGATTGCGCCCTGTTTAATTCACGTAGCAGGTAAAGTAAATGGCTTGTTTAGTCACCTGTTCTGTATTTAGACACAGGTGTTTGATTGGGCAGTCAGATGAAGGTCAGGTCCCCACATGGCTTGTTCTGTGCAGCTGTATAAATGATGAGTGTATGTTTAAGTGATCAGGCCGTCATGGCGTCTCCTGACACGCGCTGGACTGCGGCCGAGACGAACGCGCCGCCGCTCGTTAATCATTTACATGAAGCAATTTGTGCAACACCTGTGTCCCCAACAGGTTTCTATTAGGGAGATTCATTAAGCAAAGCTCTGCTGATGCGAAGGCCGCGGGCGAAGTTCCGGTAGAACAACATTGGTTTCCGTGGATGATGTGGTGAAGGAAACACATGCTGGTTTGCTCCAAGATGTTTTTATTTATTGATGATTGTTCTTTTTTGTACTTTGTTTTTGTTTATATCTTATATTCCATTTAAATTGTACTGTTATACATCAATGAAAAGTTTCTAGAGAGAGAGACAGATTATAATTGCATACATTTTAATAACACTAATGACATCAAACAAATAATAACAGCAATAATAAATAACAATAATAATGAACAATAATATCAGGAAAAAATTATGTAAATTATGCAATTATGTACAATATAGACATCAAAACAATTAATATACTATAATCATATACTATAGTTTGTTAATAGTATTATTCCAATACAGACAGATTAGGGGTTTTTAGCGGTTGTGATTGACACATTGGCAGCATCATGCGAAGCCCACGCACAGCAACCTCAAGGCCCGACAGTTCCAGCGCTTCACTGTGTGTGTGTGTGTTCAGAGAGTGAGAGTATGTCAGCAGCAGGAGACAGATGCTGGGCTGAGTCCAAGGATGCTCCACACAGACGGTCATTTGTCAAAGATGTCTCTCTTCTCTGTCGACCGAGTGGGTCTCCGCCATAAAGCATGATGGGAATCGCAGTGGGCCTGGGCCACCGCTGAGTCTTGCCTCAGCACTTCTCCTGAGCTTAATGTTCGTCTCGAAACATCCCAGTCCATCCAGTCTCGTTGTTCCTTTAGTGGCTCACTCAAGAACCTGAATTACTCTACCGGAGATCTGATCTGGTTAGATGGGCTAACACCAAGGAAGTTGAGACCTTGCATTCTTGGGATTGTTTTCCTCTGCCACTGAAAATATGGACAATTGAAGTTCCTCCAAAGGGAGATGAACAATGATGAACAATGGAGTCCAACATCTTGCAGAAAGCCTTTGTATTCTTCCTAATGGTGGAATTTTAGAAATCCATTTTTCCATTTCTAGAACTTGTGTGGACTTTTATCTTCTTGTCTATTCATTTTTTTTTTCTCCCTTTAAAGATGTGCCACGCCACGTTGCAAAACATCTCATCTCTTCTTCTTAGGTAGTTTCTGTTCGGCAGCCATATTGGCATTAGAATTCCATTAGAAGTCAAGTGCGAAGTAGTGTTGGTTTCATCTGTTTGGTGTTTTCACGTTCTGGTTTCATGCTCAAGTTCATGAGTATGTTTCTCTGTTCATGTTCTCATGTGTTTTACTTCTTGACAGTTGGACTGCTTATCTATTATTGGATTCCTTGCCTTTGTTGACCTTGAGTTTTGTCAGTCATCTTTGTTTCAAGGTCGTCATTTCTACATATGAATCCACTCTCCACTGCATTTGACTCTCTTCATTGAGTTTCTCTCACTTTCTGTCTCTCACTTTCTCTCACTCTCTCTCTCTCTATTAATAACAAAAAAAAAAAAAAAACATATTTTTATAAATAAAAAGATTAATTAAAATGTATTTTTCTGATTTTTTTTTTTTTTTGTCCCTCTCCATCCTTTCTTCTTTCTTTGCTTTTGCAGCCGAACATTGTTTCTGATCTGTTTATTGACCTGTGGATGTCCTGGAAGACCAGTGCGCTTTTCTTGTTTTCATCGGTTAGAATTGTCTGTCACTCTGACCGCTTCTCCTCTGTGTCTTTAATATGTGTGTAATAGCTGTTACTTGTTTGGTTGTGTGCAATTTTCAGTTGTCTCTAGGCATGGCAGCTTTCTTTTCACCAAATGGTTTTTTTTTTTTAATATCGGAATCTTTTTGTGACTCTTTTTTTTTTTTTTTAACCAATTCCCTTTAAAAATTTGGACGTACAACTGGTCTGAGTAATACACAGTAATCATGTCTCTCTCTCTCTCTCTCATTCTCTCTCTCTCTCTCTCTCTCTCTCTCTCTCTCTTTCTCTCTCTCTCTTTCTCTCTCTCTCTCTCTCTCTCTCTCTCTCTCTCATTCTCTCTCTCTCTATCTCTGTTTACCCATCTCATTCCCTTCTTGTTTCTGTCTTTGTTCATCTGTCTGTATCTCTTATGTATGTAAATATATGTGTAATATGAATGTAAATAGATGTGAATTGCAAATTGAATGCAAAATAAATGTGAAACCGGGAACATTACGTGCAACACGGCAACCAGATTTAATCATTTACTTTGCTGTTGGACAACGTTTGGAAACAAAAAAAAACATGTTTTCAATCTTGCAATTTGCTTCTCTTGCTCTGTTTCTTTCTTTCGGAGTCTCACTCTCACTCTGTTTCTTTTTCCGTTTCACTCATTCACTCACTCACACTCTCTCTTTCGCTCCATTTCTTTTACACTCTCACCATCTTTCTCTTGTAAATCATTCACTTCCAACATCACAAGCCTGCAGTAAAGTGTAATTGTACTGTATATCGGGCCCAAGTTCGGTGATTGCTCGCTTCACAATAGACGACATTACATGCAATTATGCTGCCTTGGATCTAAAAGGCCGAAATGCAGCGGCCGTCATCTGAGCATCACAGCTGGCCAAAGACTCTTTTAATATCACGCCGTATAAAAGACTAATCTTGCTCAATCACTGACCCATTGAAACCATGTGCGAGTGAAGGTAGGGGGCAGCGGGCCAATGCTGACCACCAGGAGTTCACCGCTTTACAGCTTTGTCTCTCTCCACCGATTGAAAGCCATTTGCCTAATACTGATTTTCATTCTCATTTTTCAGAGAAGCAACGCTGTAGTGCTGTAGTGATTGCCTCATGTCTGTACTTTTGAATGAATCCTGTTATAAATCCTGGAGATTTAAAAGATATAACATTTCTTTACCACAGTTATATTTTAAAGATGTCAGGGTTTCAGGATGGGGAGACACAATTGCTGAAATTGAAACTATTTTATAATAAATAAATAGATAAAAAAGTAGAAATAGAATAAAAAAAAAAACTTCTAGCCAGTCTAGCCAACTTCTTAACCGTAGCTGTAGCTGACATAACGAAGAAAAAGTTCAAGTCTTTGTTGATGGATGGATAGATGGATGAATAACTATAACTATATACTATAACTGGACTATAACTGCTAAGTGCGTTTCGAAGATCAGACATCACAAGAAGGTGGTCTAAGACCACAGCAACATGATCAATCCGTTTTAGCTCGAATGAAGGTCAGCACACAAACGTGGCCATCAGGACTCAGGAGTTTAAAACTTTAAAACTTCACTTGAGAATCTAACGATTCTCTACAGTTCCAGTACTCCATCTTTAAACTGAAATTAGTTTCTAAACAACTGAGGTTCAGCTAAACTTCTTTTTTAATTGCTTTATAAGTATGGTTGATTTTGAATTCGGCTCGTGTGGATTTGAACACCAGAAGGTTCTTTAGCACAGATGGTTCCTCATACACCATGAAGAGCGAAGATAGTAGCTGGCAGCGTTCTTCTCCCATAAGAAAGACACTTTAAAACCCCAAACGTAGACGTGAACAGGTCTTCTCTTCCTTCAGCCTGGCTGAGTGTGTCTGTGGAGATGCTGTTTTCAACACTCACAGCGAAATGAAAAGTCTTAATTACAGAATGACTCTGAACCAAAACATCATTCTATTTTTGAGAGAAGCAACATTTCTAACTCAGCACCAGGGATTAAATTACCACCAAATTTTGGAAATCGATGTGGTTTTCTTAGACGTGGATCAATGTTTTACAGTGGCGTCAGTCCGTCGCATTGTGCTCATGTTGTTTAGTAGTTTTGTAATTGTGCAGGAGTGAGTATGGTTTCAATTGGCAGAACAAAACTAATGGAGAATTTCTTTCTAGACACACATTCTCAGTGGCATTGTGTGTGTCGGACATGTTGGAGGTTATCATATTATTGAAGACTTAATCTTGTGAAGTTTTAAGTAAATCAAGAAAGCATTCAAATCAAAAAGATGTTCAAATACAAGTAAAAATTACATGTGTGTGCACATTTTTGTGTACAATGCTATTAAAACCTACTATGAAAAAAAAATTTTTTTTTTTACTTTCTTTGAAACTAGTTGAAAAAGAAGACACATGATGCAAACTATTGTGGTCTGTCGTTTCCTGCACATGTTCTATTCTTTCTTTTCAATCCTTTACAACTGGAAAGCTGCATTTCTCGATCGGTTGTTGAACAGAAGCTGATGTGTCACTTCCAACGTCTTGAATGAAGAACATGAATGCCCGTGTCAGACTGCAAACATCTGGTTGTGCTCAGTATAATGGCCGTGAGCAGATTGCATTCACGTTAACAAACATCACCGGTCACTGAGGTGAACGTCTCTCAGGGGTCGTTCTCATTTTCTCTATGACTGTAATTATCAGACGTTTGGTTAGAATAGTAGTGGAGGGGACGTTAACATCAAGGGGACACCCAAGTTCAAGATTTTTTTTAGTGCAGAATCTGAATGTTATTTTTCATTTTGGCATTCGGTGCAATTTGATCATCGTTTAAAATGACATTTTCTTAAGTGGAATAGGGCTGATGTTAACTTTTTTTAAACCAGGTTCAATGCCGCTTCTTTTCCTTCATCTTCATTTTTGGTGCTACTTACGGTACTTATTACGGGGCTCTTAAGCCAATCGCAACAGATTTTTTCTTTTGTTTTAAACAGCTAGAAGGCGAAAAACATTATTTTAAACTTATATTTGGTATGTTGAATATATTTGNCTATAACATGTACAGTATATGTGTGTGTGTGTGTCTCCTTTATATATATAAAAAAATCCCCTTTTACACTCTAACATTTTACAGCTATATTTCTTAAAAATACAATTCCGCTATGAAAAATCTCTCTCCAAAATTTACATAAATTTCTCTCTCACCCTCTTTTGTCAGGCTGCCAAAAATTACACTCTCGGCAGTGACGCTTAAATTAAGCAGAATTAGAGACAATATTATGCAAAAGAGCATTTGAGAATACATCCAGTAAAAGTTGGCCATAGTGAAATGCAAAATGTATTCCATGGTATAGCGAATGTTTATTTTGTATATTAAACCAAATAGTAAGCCGTTATGCTTAAATAAAAGTGCAATACACGCTCCTGCACTTTGAAAAAATGTGCACATTTAATCCCATGATTGCCCGTCAATAATCGTGAATAATCGCATTACTTGCAGTGCTGACAAAAAATCTCAGCACTAGTAAATTCTAAAGCTAGAAACCTCCCTACAAGATGGTGAGCAAAGCAACGGAAATAACAAAATAATAAATAATTATTCTATCTTTTTTGTGTTTTGGAAAAAAAAAAAA
>SOMO01000015.1:668777-681044 GCA_028128575.1 Paedocypris carbunculus | reverse complement strand
CGGTGACATGCTTCACCGGGCCAAAAGCAATTGAGTTTGAGAAACTATTTTTCAAGTCGTTTTTGATTCCCACATTTCAAAACAAGCTTACGCGTTTAACTCGGCTCCATACATCATCGTTCATTAGTGGAACGAGGTTCTCAGGGACCCAGTTTTGCAGGCGCTTTTTGTGCTGCATCTCCATTTTTCATGCAATCTCCAAACGCGTCCAGCCTTCCCCCATCCGGCACAGACATTTGGAAAACTAGGATGAAGTAGACTGCTGGGAAATAAGTGTAGATCAATACGGCAGCCATGGCGGAGAAGAGAAATGTGTGCGAGCGGCATGTCAGGAATACGCCAACGAACAAATCGCCTCAGAACTTGATCACAGCGAGGGGAAAAAAGAGGAGTTTTAATATCCCTGTGTCGGCTTCAGATTCGCCGCTGATGACTGTTTATTCCATCGGATCTGTGTTTCTCAGCCGCCGGCAGAGTGTCAGAAAACAAGCTTTAAAGTAAGAATGAGCTGCACAGATTAACAGCGGATTTCTCCTGACACTCGGTTGAGCTGTCTTTTAAGGAGAACGCGAGAGTTAATGAATCAATTTTCATCACCCTTTGACCAGCAGACAATCTCGGAGCAGCGGTATCGTTATTTTAGGAAGAATGGTGATTCACCGTAAAATCCAGCTTTAGTTTGGACGAGCAAACGCTGGAGAGAAGACCAAGAGTGCCATCTAGTAGCTACAAGCGGACACATCTCCCACCTCAAATGCCACCCTGCCATGAGATTTTTAACCCAGCAAATGCCTGACTTAAATATTGTTAAGGCTACTTTGTACTTGAGTATCAAATATAAATGCAACTTTTACTTGAGTAGATTTGTGATTGAGCATCTTTACTCCACTACATAGGTATAGACACTTACTGTTTCTTGTTAAATTGAGATTTTGCACGACAAGTTGGAATCTTTTTAATTTCTTGAGCGAATGAGACGAGTTCGCCATCTGCAGGATGCTAAAGGTACTGAATTAGTAATTTAACATGTTTTTTTTCCTGCCATTTTGCAACTTTGAGGTATACAATATTCTTTAATGTGACTGGGAAGTGGCACTGGAACTAGAACACCACCAGTGGGAAGGTCTGGCCTAGTGTTTAGAGTTGGAATAGAAACCAGGAGGTCACAGGTTTCAATCTCAGAGTTTTTTGTGCTTTTCTGAGCAAGACACTGTAACCGGTGTGTGTGTGTGTGTGTGTGTAGTCAATTTACAGTAAACAAAAACACTTTTTAAACAGCTGTTTAAAAGCTTAAATTTGGTTTAAATATGCCATGTGTTATGAAATACAGGAAATTGTCTTGATTAACTGGGTTTTTGTCCCAAGCTTTTTACTCTTGTGTACTTGAATTAGCATACGTGCATGACTTCTGACCATCAGCGCAGTGCAGAGAGAGATCCAGCCTGCACGTGAAGCTGCTGTGGGTGTCTGAAACTCCCTTTCTGAGGTTTCTACCCTGGTTCCTCTGCGAGAAGGAGACGTTTGGTGACACATGAAGCTGTGGTATGTAAGGACAAGTGTGTGTTTGTGTGTGTGTGTGTGTGTGCCTCGTTTGTTAATCAGTGGTTTTCAACACATTTGGCCTCATCTGGTTTATACTGTCACACCCAACACACATTAAATTCCAGACACCATTTTTATATTTACAAGAATCAATTTGCATATCGGAACACACAAAGTTAAGTTTGCACACACTCTTGTGTTACATTTCAGTAGATTTGCTTATGTGTGTACTGTCTATGTGTATACTTTGTTATTGTTTGCTATTTTTATTGTTAGAATATTTGTTTATAAAATATATTAATAGTTTTATATATTTAGTGTTTAAAATGTTGTTTATTAGTTTTATTGCTTTTTGTGATATTTTAAAACACTGTTTAATGTCCTTTTATACATTACAGCTAAATTATGGTTTAGATAACTTTTGCTGTCCAGCTCCACTAAATTGAAGCAAAGGAAATGTTTCAGTCAGATGGGAATTTCTATTCGATTTTTAAGGATGTGATTTTTTTTAATCCCATAAAGGAAACTAGACAATGTAGAGCAATTTAAGTGTTTTACGTGCTAAAAGGGATTGATTATGATGATGATGATTATGATGATGATGATGTTGACCTTGTGTGTTAGTGGGTATCAGCTCTAACACTTCAGATTTAGAAGTGTGTTAGACAGGGTGGTGTATGTGTGTGAGTGTGTGTGTGTGTGTGTGTGTGTGTGTGTGTTTGAGTGCGTGTGTGTGTGTTTGTGGGTATCACCTGTAACACTTCACATTTAGCAGTGTGTTAGACAGGGTATTGTGGGTGTGTGTTTAGATATCACTACCAACACACTTCACATTTATCGACTAAACATATTTATATATTAATTGTGGGAATCAACCCTGAAGAGACGATGCAGACAGTCTTTTTTGAGGGCTGTCATTTCCCTGCTCGCTTTATAGTCCCTGTTATCAAAAATCTGAAGCAAATCCAGCACATCTTTCTTTTACAGACACATCGAATATCGAAACTCACCTTGAAAGTTTCTGTCTGTTTAAAGTCAATTAACCGGATTAAAATGAACTAGAACCATTTAGGCTAATGGAAACCATTCACACGCAACCGAGGCCTTTTTATGGAAAGCTTGAACTTAATGCGGGATTGAATAGTGGAAAGTAGATAATAGTGTAAAAAGACATGAAAGAAAAGGAGGAGGAGGAGGGGGGGGGGCGTGAGGGGTGTTTAACGGTTTCCCCTGCTTCTAGCTCACGCTCTTCAAACCATGGAAAGTTACCCAGCATCCTCTGAACTAAAGCAGCAGATTCTTATCTGAGGACACTCTTAGAAATCTCAAACAAACAAACACGCAACCCAACGTGCAACGCTGACCTAATTACTTATCAGAGAACAGGGACTTCAGCCGTGACCTTTGAACTAGGGACGTCCCGAACACATTTTGAGAATGTTATCTAAGATCCGAGTCCTTTAATATTTATCCTGACTCACTATTAATTCCCAAGTTGTTTCACACACACACGCACACTTGCATTTATATCACAGTGGGGCTCCACCATTAACTTACATGCTAAACCCCACATTCTCTCTCTCTTTACTGTAACCCGAAGCATCAAAATATTTCCCTTCCCCTCCCCCTTTACTCTAACATTAACAAAAACTTATATAATCTCTGCCTAACAATTGCATGTTGACCCTCAAAAAGATCTTCAAAGTTGTGGGGCCCTAGACAAAGACCCCACAAGTACACAGCTGGGCCCCACTTTGTGCTAAAAACTAGCACGCTGAGCCCAATTTTGTGCTAAATGCAGAAACACACACACACTGTATATGTTTGCGCTAATTATTACTGTAGATTAATTACTCAAGCAATGACTTATAGAACACCTTCCTCTGTGATCGGCCAAACAGTTTCAACCAATCACCCTAACCTGGTCCCAAGATCCCAAGGCCCCGCCCCTTTTAGAAGCAGCGCAGACCAGTTTAATGTAAATGAATAAATCAATTTCTTTCCAAGTTTCAAATAGGTTGTCAACACACAGACCTTTTTGATTAGATGCCACACCCACGCCACATTCTGATTTAAAACGGCTGCTGGAAGTGCAGTGCATCATTAAAGATTAAAAAAAAAAAAAAAGAATCACCATAAAATGTCACACATCCCTAAAGTTTAATCTCAATTTTCCGGCTGAATGATCCATTGATCAGGTTGACTCGGGTTATGCGTTTGATTTTCAGCTATGCAACGTTTGAATTCTTGTGGAAAAGTTCAAAAACAAGAAGAATTTTAGAGGTCAAAAGGTAAAAAGTCAAAAAAATCTCTTTTGTAGAGTAATAACTTTGCATATGTACAATGGGTAAAAGTCTGCATTTAGAATTTACATCATTACTCTTATTATGTTTCTTTAATGCAAATGAGGAAAACTGAAGTGATGACTTACTCAGGTTCGTTTATCCATTGTTTTAATATTCTAATTGTTTAAATGTTTTCTTTTCTTTCATAATCATGATTTAACATTATGCATGGTTTTTCGAGAAATCCAATCACTAGCTCGATGAAAATCTGACAGGTGTCTGACCGGGTCAGTGGAGCACTTCTCTTTCCAAACAGTAGAGGGCGTCCACGAAACAAAATTTCCATCAAATAAACGGGACTTATTTAAACACAAACATAATTTGCAGTATATATGTATAAATATATTTATTTATCTACAACAAAATCGTGTCCAAAAGAGTACATTCACCGAAAGGCAAAGCACTGATCATGTTTGAGAGTTTTCTAAAAATAATTTATCACATATAATATGTGCGTTACCACCGTATACACACATTTTTTTTTACCGTCAATAGTTTGAAGAGCTTCCGAATTCCGATCAAACCGCGAAACGGTGTCCGATATAAACTGATAAGGAGTCTAATCGATTACCGAGCTGCTCTGATAGATCCGTTTCTCTGAGTCAGACGGTCGCTTGTGTTCTGTCCGTGGCCGCGCTGAAGATGGAGGAGGAAGCAGGCGGAGGGCATCACCATCGGCGCGTCTCCATCGCGCTGCAGTGGACACGCTCTTCAGTCGCGCTTCAGAACTCACAGTCACGCAAGATACAGTCGTGTCGTCACGAGCAGCGGTGAAGGTAAATCACTAAAGGACTAGTCGAGAGGTTTAACGGCTTGAATGATAATAACGGTTTGAATGTTGGTGGCATTTATACGTCTGCGGGGCTTAAGGTTCAATTCAGGACGCTTATTGCCCCCCGAACCGGAGCAGCGCCCCCGCGGGTGTGTCTGTGCGCGCGCGTGAAGACGCCGCTAAAGTTGATTCATAAGTTAGATGGAGTGTCCTAAACGTCACGCGGCAGAAAAAGAAAACACGGAAACCATGGCAACAGGTCGATGCTTTATTACTCGATCGTGACACTTGTGCCATTATCACCGGAATAGTTAAATACCGCCTCGGATCACTTGTTGCGGTGCGTGGATGTCATCCAGCAGGTCATATATAATTCACAATTCTTGCGGGTTTATGTATATGTCTGTTTCCCGGCGTTTTGGCGAATTTCCGGGGTTTTTTCCTCGTGGCGATCGAGTTCACAACGGTTGATTCGTTTTTTTTTATTCCACATGAGCTTGAGGTTATGTTTCATATTTGATTTTAGGAAAGTGATGTGAGAACATGTTTGATGTACATTTGCCTTCAGACCTTGTGAATTTTTTTGCTTTCTCACAAACCTTCATGATCCTGCTCCAAATTAAGTCATCCTTATATGACTAACCAACTCATTAACTATTTCCTAATAGTTGACATACTAACTAACTATGAACTGTATATAACTAAAACAAATGACTAAACTAACAAACTGAATTACTAACTGTTTTGCTAACCAACTAATCCACTTGCCAACCAACTAACTAACTTACTAATCCACTAACTAAATATTCAACAGAATAGAATAGAAAGCCTTTATTGTCACGGTGCACATCTAGATTATGCATACATAAAATCTACCTTAACCTNATACTAACTAACTATGAACTGTATATAACTAAAACAAATGACTAAACTAACAAACTGAATTACTAACTGTTTTGCTAACCAACTAATCCACTTGCCAACCAACTAACTAACTTACTAATCCACTAACTAAATATTCAACAGAATAGAATAGAAAGCCTTTATTGTCACGGTGCACATCTAGATTATGCATACATAAAATCTACCTTAACCTTGCCAGCAGAGGTGGAATTTCACAGTTGTGTGATATGATAATTGTGTGTCAGAACAAAATAACTAACCGGTTGTGGTAGTTTGTTTGTTGCAACCCAGTTGACCAAACCATCAACTAACTAACCAACCAACTAACTAGCTAACTCACTCACTAACCGACAAACAAACAAACCAACCAACCATCCAACCAGCTAACTAACCTCTTATTCAACTAAAATAAAAAAGCCATTTAGCACTTGTTCACTAACCAACAAACTATTTGTTAGCTGCCCAAGAAATGTACTAACTTAACAAAATTAATAAATTGGCTAACTAAACTAACTAACTAACTAGCTAACTAGGTAACTATTCAAACTCCAAACATTGTTGTATCCCTTTCCCCATGTTCCTCGTATCTAGTTCAATAGTTGTATTTGCTCTTTGAAACGACACATTAAAATGTCCTGGCCATGTAGAGTTTTCGTGGAGTTAAAACAATAACAATTAACAATAAAGTGATCGACTGTCACACACACACACACACACACACACACACACACANTAACAATTAACAATAAAGTGATCGACTGTCACACACACACACACACACACACACACACACACACACACACACACACACACACACACACGCCGCCCGCAGACAGGTGGAAGGCTCGGGCTCGGTGCCTGTTGTAGGCAGTTCCCATCATTTCCTTATTTATGGCTTAATTCCCTTGGAACCGGTGGATCCAGTCGAATAGTTCTGCGCGCTCCAGCCCGACATCGATTGACCCAGGTGTTAAACAGGCGCGGGTTTCACTTCACCGTGTCAGAGCAGTTTCAGGTCGGAGGCAGAAATCTAATAGTCGGGGGAAAACGTCTTTAGACGCGTGTGAAATGGAAAAGCTGACGGGCGCAGAGGAAGTCACCAAACCGCGCAAAGCCAGCGCGCCTCCCGCTTCCTAACCCGCTGTGTGTGTGTGTGTGTGTGTGTGTGTGTGTGTGTGTGTGTCTGCGCCTCGAGCTCGTCCCCGCGTGTGACCCACGCCGACATGACCTTCATCACCGGACACCACCGCGCAAAACTCTGAGCAGCCCGGCCGCGGAACGATCTTTACGCGCGGCTCTTGCGCTTTCGCAGGGGGCGCGAGACCCGAAAACAAGGTAAAACGGGTTTTTTTTTCACGACCACCTGTAGCGTCTGCTCGAGTTTATCACTGGGGGAAATCTACAAGTCAATTGGAGACTGTTTTGACAGGCGGCTCGTATGAGTAGTCATATTTTTGCTTGGTTATGTTATGGTTTTTAATAGTGTTAGTGTGTAAGCTGGATTTATGATGGACTTGCTTGGATTTTGTGCGTTGCTCTCGAGTCAGACTTTACACTACAAGAGCGGAAATAAGAAAGCTATTTCACATTTGTAGCAGTTATTAACTAGGATGTTGTTGTAACTCTTTTTGGTGTTGTGATCTTAAGCAACCTCTGATTAATATTTATAATTAATCACAAAATAGAAAGAAAGAGAAACCTCAGGAGAAGGCATTTTGCCAGCATGTGCTTCGAAAAAGGCCATTGAGACCTCAATAATTGTGCAGAAAGGCCACTGGCCAATGTTTATTTTTTATTTATTTACACTATATGAATGGACAACTTAACTTTAATTTACTCGATACTTATTTTTTCCAACGTATATTTTGTCAATACACATGGAACACTTCAGGATTTAAGAGATATACTCCATTTGCATTTTTTGTTTGGGGCTTTAAAGCAAAGTATAAATCATCAGATCTTAAATCAAGAATAGAAAAGACGGCCAGATACCAGTCACTGACGCACACAACACTTTTACCACCGCTGGGTTTCACTAACTGAAGCTAAACTTATGATTTGTCTGTTTTATATACGTATGTGTCGTAATTGTTAGGACGATGCAGTTTGTCTCACTGTAAGTTGAGAATTAAAATGACCGTGTGTGTTTGCTTCCAATTCAATGATTTCATTTAATATTTTTATTTGAAGCTTTGTGGATTTTTAAATATAACCATTAATCGACTATTGTTTTATAAGTGTATTAAATTCCTTTCGGTTCAAAGTAGGAAAAGTACGTTATTTTGCTAAATTCTTGTTTTTGTCAGTTGGCTGGATTGTTATTCTTGTCAGAGCGAGCACTTTATAAGAGATTTTTCTGTGTTTAATGAGTCTTTGCTTATTGCCTAATTCATCATTATGGAACATGTCGGGGCCAAAGGTCATCGAGGAAAATAATATTCTGAGATGCCGTTGTTTGTTTCCTTCATTTTAACCTCACTTTATTTTTAATCGCCTCGCTTAATATTGACTTAATGGATCTAGTCGCTGTGTGTTTCAACCAGAATCAAAATTTACAGAAATTTTAATCAGGCATCTGAATTTAAAGGAGCTGTTGTGTTTGTGAATAATTCAGAGATGTGATTATTAAAGTGTCCAGGTTTCTCTTGAGCTCGTCGCCTTGTAGGTGAAAGTAAATTTACAGAACACGTCCAGGACTTTTACGCCTGCGTGTGCTGCCATGTTTGCTTTTTTTGACACAAGCAGCACAAAAACGCTGCAGTTGGTTCAGAATAAATATAAATATAACATATAAGATATAGTTTAGAGGTAAAAATATTTAGTTTTCCTTTAGAGTTTAAAATACTTGAGATTTACGTACTCATATTTTAAGCTATTTTAATATTAATCTATCTACAGAACTTGTGCAATAAACTTATTTTGTGTTTGATTTGTATTCATTTACCGTGTGTGTGTGTGTGTGTGTGTGAGTACTCCAGATTCTAAACTGTTGATGTTTTTTTTTTTTCAAACCGTTTTATACATTTATCTAACTATTAAAAATGTTTTTGTACATTTTCTAAAATGAAAAAATCTAACATTTTCTTTTCCCCTTTTTAGTTCGACCCCCTGAACATGGAAGAATCGAATGGTTTTATTGCAAGTAAGTAGCATTTCAAAGTTGAATTTCTCACACCCCTGTTTAAAAAAAGAAAGGTTTATCCTTTAATCTGAAATCAAGGTTGAACTCACTTCATTTCTCACTCCAGCTTGAACTATAAAACTCGCTCTTAAGTTTTCAAGAAACCTTAAACTTCTTCGAGGACCCTCTGTCAACATGTTTTTTCAAACCAGAGATTCGTTTTCATGTTTCGTTTGTGATTTTTAGTAGAATTTCTACTGCAGCTAATCGTGATTTCAATTCTGCAAACACACGTTCTATGGTGAGCATAGCTGTGAGAAGTCTTTTAAAAGCAAAACGCTTCAACTCTTGGCTCTCTTTGAGATTTGTTATCAGGACAGGCCTTCGGTACCAGGTGCTCAGTGGAACCTTCAAGCCCGATAACTCCCCCAGCAGATTCCCTCAGATGGAACATGACGATAAAAAATGGTCTTCTAAGTTCCTGCAGGTGTCTTGGAAATTGAAAAAAAAAGGTTATAGTTCAACCAGGACATTGGGAGATGTTTTCCATGATGGTTGAAAGCACGAGCTGGGAAGGATAGTGTGGTTTGAAAGGCTTCTTCATCAGAACCAGTTGCGTTCATACTGGTTTTGGTTTTAACAGATGCATCTGGGTTGCGGTGGTCCTCACACAACCTGCTTTGTTTTTCAAAAGACTCAAGTCCAACGCGAATCACGGGGCGATACTTGAGTTTTTCTGCGATTGACATGCTAATATGTCCTTGTCCACTTAGCATGGCTTTTTCAAGCGGAGCAGGTGGCGGAGAAGACCGAGTGGGAATGTGTTTAGTGTTTGATGTGGAAGGATGGTTTGGAGGTGTGTGGATGGACAGGATAAACCAGATTCAGGCTCGACTTTAGCGTCTGCAACATGCTGCGACCAATTGCGCTCTTTCTGAAGTGAACTGATCCTGTCAAAAGCGACTGTTTTTTTTTTTTTTTCTTTTTTTTCCTAGAACGGCTTATCTATCCTTTACGCTCCGCCTCAGCTACTGGAATACGGCCGTCGGCAACCGTGACGCACAAATCAGTTCAGTGTGCTGTCAGTCATTCCGTTCAGTGCAATAATCTGCGTGGAATCGCAATTCGATTTAAAAACCACAACCTCTTCAATCTGCTTACGGAGAAATACACTCGAATCAACGCAACAGAATAAGCGTATCGTACTTATTGTCAGTTGTCATAGGCGAAGATGAGGATGGCAGCTTTAGAAAATATATAAACGTATATACACATTTATGTGCGTAATTTGCACACTTTATTATATAATAACGTTATATATATTTTATATTATAATATATATTACCTTAAATCCTGATATGACATGACAAATAACTGAACCATGTTTTTGTTGGTCATTTGTTCCATATAATCGTTATTTTATTTATTTATTTATTTATTTATTTTTATGATAAATGAGAGCGGTAGATATACAGTGTGTGTGTGTGTGTATGTTTTTTTTTTTTTGTCCAGTCATTAGCATTCCTAGTTCTTACAATGCAGTTTGCACTAAATCACCTGTTGATATTGCGTCTTTACTCCTTTCCATTTCGAGCAACATCATGTTTGATCGTCTTTTCCCGTTTGCTAATGATGGCGTGGAACAGTCTGATGTGCAGTTTAACGTCTCTGGTTGAGTGAACCAGGATCTGATTCTGACTCAGCAGACCTGCAGTCACTCCTGTAGTCACCAAAGACCCACAGATTTTCAGCTCGCATCATTACACGGGGGCAGATGGAAGCTTTGTTAGCATCAGCCCGACGCCGTGGGTCACCAGACAAGCTCGTCGGTAATGTGTGGGAATGTCGGTGTGAATCGACGAGTTCAACAGTAGCGGTTCCTCACGCACATTCACTTGCCAAGACGAAGCTTGCACTTTTGGACAGATCTGAAGATGGCAAATCTTGAATATGAGCCGTGCTATCAAACTTGGACAATAGTCAGTTTAATGTTTCATGCTTTTGTAAAGCGCTTTATGGGACATACAAAATCGTAAGAGAATCGGCTAAAAATTCATGAAGAAAACTCCATCACATCTAGAGGTCCCGAGTAATCTCGACCTCTGATTGGAGGAGAGGCGGGTCTTCTGGAGCATCAGGATGGCATTGCTCTGCACCGTTGGAAAGATTTGGTGCTGTTCTTTGTCTGAGAGTCGTTTCTCAGATGCTTTTTCATCTCATCCTCTGTCAGAGAATTCTGTTTCATTAGCCAGTTCTTTTTTTCACACTTTTTGGACAGATCTGAGTGTCGAAAAACTTGAGTTGAATTAAGCATATCTGGTGTGAAGTTGTGCAGGAACTTGAAGGAACCTGAAGTCCCAACCTCAGCCTGAAATAACAGCTTTGTAAACTAATTTTGATCTAGACCTTCTCGTCTAAGATCAGTGTGTGATCTCTCAGTTGGAAGAAGGGCCAACAGTTGCAAATAAGTGCTCTCTTAACTACAAAGATGAAATCTATCTATCTATCTAGATCTATCACCCAAAGATCAAAAAAAAAAAAAAGACTTGAGCCAAAGTAGCGAACCCTACAATTTTGAATCCAATGAAATGGAACTTCACCCGAGCTCGTACAGTATGAGTTGGAGCAAATAATACACACATGCCCAGATCTTTTTGCAGAAAAGCTCTGGCGAACTCAGAGGCCATCACACTCTCGACGTCTGTTATGGAAAATCCTCCTGGCAGCCATCGATCACGCTGGAGTGGCTGCTTGTTTCCTGTTGCCAGGGGACGGCGGGTTACCTGAGATTTTCCTCAACCCCTGCACCGTAACCGGACACGGGCTTCGGGATTGTGTCATTGGCTGCGTCTCCCTGCTTTGCTCTTTCTGTCAGACTGACGGCTGACAGCGCAGATGTCGGGCTGATAATTCAGTGTCTGATTTCAGACTCTGGCTCCATTCATAAATCTGCAGAAATCGATTTAGATGATCTGAGAACTCGCAAGTAAAAATGCCATTGATATAGTATTGGAAGCTTCTGGAGAACTCGCTCGTCTACCAAACCAACCTGTTTGAAGCAGGGAGTGTGTGGTTTTTTTGGCAGTGATTAGAGATACAACAACCAGCTTAATGTGACATCCACGGTACTTTCCAGTCCGGAAAGTGGAGTTCAGGGAAGGAGCGAGGCCGTGACGCCGCCCTTGGCAGTTGCTTATGCATAATGCAAACATTAAGAGTTGTCATTAACGGCGTTGACTGTTTGGCTCTGAAGGGGTCAGGTTGTAATGGGATCAGAGAGTAGGAATCGCTCTCCTCTGAGTGGACACGTATTATTTCCCAAAGTCGCTGTGCGGCGGGTGCAGAGAGACGAGGAAATCCAATCTGAATCTTGAGGATGTGGCTGAAAGCTTAACAGGCTCTGCCCACCTGAGATGATGCCACTCCGGCTCTCACCAGTGTTGAGCTGGTCAGTGACCCCGGAGAAGTTTCAGCTCGGGTGACAGCAACCAGTTCGTTTATACACCACTAATTATGTTCACTCAGTCCCTCCAGTTTTTCACAATTCCGCGATTGGTGAATTTAAGGCAAGAGCAAAAAAAAAA
>SOMO01000015.1:641786-653765 GCA_028128575.1 Paedocypris carbunculus | reverse complement strand
TGTGTGTGTGTGTGTGTGTTAGCGAAGATATTTCAATTATTAGCATTTTTAGACCTTTCAAACATTTAAGGATCATCTTTTCCCACTTTGCACCAATGAGACGGCAGTTTGGCGAGGCGTGCCGTATCAGGAGTGATTAATGCTGTATTTCCACATACTAACTGATGGTTTTGACCCAGAAATATCTCCGTGGGTTGTTGTGCAATCATCATAGGTGACTCCTATTCCAGTTTTTCCTGCCCGGCCGTGTGGGGGTTACTTCACTTTGTCCCATCCACAGCTCTGGTGAACACACCCTGTTAGAAATGCAGGTCCGCGGGCCACGCCTCCTCAGTCAGGAACCAGGATTCGGGGCAGAAGCACGTGGAGATCCAGCTCCGTGACTCATTTAGAAACTCCAGCGCTGCGTGAATGATGTCGGGGGCCGAAACAAAGCGATTGTCATTCATGTTGTAGATCTGGGAGTGTCAGGAGAATCCAGCTCCACTGGTGCGGGCGGTTTGAGAGAGCGGCCCGTGTCCCGTGTTAGCAGGCCTGGGGAACGCCAACGCTTCTCTAGTGGTGGAAACCACACAAGCTCATGGTGATGTGGAGAGAGACCTGTCTTCTGTAGGCCAATGTTCTATCGTTTTGGAGAAAAATAGGACCATAAGAAGTTTCTGACGTTGAAGCGCAATATAATAGACGCTAAAATGAATTTTTACATGCATTTCTTCAAACAGACCTGAAGTGAAATCAAATTGTAATTGTATTTGTCACATACACAAATACATGTATTTTCCGATCGTCTGTCTGAAAAAAGACAGACACTTATGGGTGGATGAATAGATGGATGAACAATTGAACAGACAGACAGAAATGGAAGGGTAGATAAATGGATGGATGAAAAGACAGAAATGAAGACAGTCCTATAGATAAAGCGCAAAAGACAGACACACGGATGGATGAGTGATTGGATGGATAGATGGACAAAAATTGACTTATGGGTGGATGAAATAAGCAAACATACAGACAAAGAGAGACGGAGATGGATGGTTAGAGATACGGATGGATGAATATACAGATGGATAGACAGACAGACTGGGAAGGATGTGTAGAGATATGGATGGATGAACAAACAGACGAATAGAGAGGAAAACAGACAGATGGATAGAGCAGGAGAGACAGACTGACAGATGAAGGAATGGCCGGACACTACAGACAGACAGAAATGGACAAACAGGCTGAAGACGATACACAAACGTTATGATAGAACGCGAAACATAAAGGGAAGTACTTGTTGTTTAGGAATGAAGCTGGTGTGAAGATGTTTCCGCTGAGCTAGAGACACCCACAGTGATGCTGTGATGAGGCCAGCGCTACTCAGGACTTACTTCTTCCTTCTGCGGTTAGGTTCCACTGACCTTTACAGTCAGCACGCAGCAGACGCCTGCTCACTGAACACCAGTGCTGTGAACTACTTGAGTAAATAGACTATGGAACTATAATTAAGTATTTTTGACTACTTTGTACTTGTACTGAAACGGAACAGACGTAGCAACTATAGACGTAAAAATGGTGGCAACTTTTACTCTCTACTTGACTACATTTGTGATTGAGTATCTGTACTCTTTACTCCACTACATTTGAATGGAGACTTACTGGTTACATTGTGTGCTTGTCAAGTCAGCATCTTTTTATACCGTGGAAATTTCTAGGTTGGACAGGGCAATATCGCCATCTGCAGGATGTTGAAGGTACTGGATGCTGTTTATGAGCCAAATCACGAGAACAAGTACGAATTTCTTGTTTTTCACATTTGTTTGTGCTTTATGAGCCTAAAGTCTCAAGCAAAATACTCAAGTTATTTTAAAATTGGATACGACTTTTACTCAAGTCTTCTAGGAAATGGTGACGTGTAATGAGTCATTTTTACAGTAAGGTATCGGCACTTTTACTCAAGTAGGGTTTTCAGCTACTCCCTGGTGATCACCAGCTAGACGCCAACTCCTAAAGCCCGTAGCAGACCGTGCCCATCAATTGTTTTCAGAAATGCTGGGAGTCGTCATCATCATCATCATCATACACTTCCTGTTTTCACTTCAGCTATTGACAGCTGTGCAGCCATATTTATCAAACCACTGTTTCACAGTTTTCCTCCTGCTATCTGCTCCCCATACACACACACACACACACACACACACACACACACTCCAGTCTCTCACTTTCCTCCGCAGGTGTCTTTTTCCACACATCTCCTTTCTCCACTGCACAGGTGCAGAAACACAAGCTCCGTTTCTGGTTTCTCGATCCAGTGGTGTTTCCAGAACACGCTGACACAAACAGTCCCGCTCCGGTGGAAGCTGTAAGAGTTTGGTGAGCGGGGAGAAGAAAAGTGGAAGCCCCCGCTACGTTCCTGCGACCCTGCTGCCTAACCACAAACCAGCCTTTTATTTGCAGCAGACTCTCTCCCTTCTTCTCTGTTCTTCTTCTTCTTTCTGCTCGCGCTCGGCACAGGAAATCACACTCCTCAGCCTTTACTGAGAGGCGAGAAGAAGGTGCAGAATCCAGCAGAGAAGGTCTTCCCCTAGTTTGCGTTTAACCTCTTGAGACCCAAGCTCTCTAATTATATTCTTTTGTTAAATTTGCTTTGCTCGTTGGGCTTTTAGGAAAACATTTAGTGTTGGAGATATCACATACACGACCATTCAAATGTTTGGGGTCACTTGAAATGTCCTAATTGTTTTGAAAGAAAAGCACTGTTTTTGCCAATGAAAATCACTTTGAACTAATCAGTAATACACTCTATACATTGCTAATGTGGTGAATAACTATTCTAGCTGTAAATGTCTAGTTTTTGGTGCAGTATCTACATCTAAGAGTATAGAGGCCCATTTCCAGCAACTGTCACTCCAGTGTTTTAATGGTACAGTGTGTTTGCTAATTGTGTCAGAAGGATAGAAGATGATTGTAAACCCTTGTTTGATCATGTCAGCACTGCTGGAAACTGTTTAGCTGGTTGAATACGCTATAATACTGACCTTCCTATGAGCAGGTTGAGAATCTGGAGCATCACATTTGTGGCGACAATCAAACGCTCAAGATGGCCAGAAATGGAGAACTTTCATGAAACTCGACAGTCTATCCTTGTTCTTAGAAATCAAGGCTATTCCATGTGAGAAATTGGCAAGGAACTGAAGATTTGACCCCAAACTTTTGAACGGTCATGCATGTCATTACTGAATATTTACTATCTTTAGTGTCCTAACAAAAGGGTCACGTCTTATCATATATATAATATTAACAGTTTAAAGAAAAGTTTTGGTCTGTAGGGAGTTGGATCTGCCACCCAAGCGTTGCAGGTTTGAATCCTGGTTTGGGTGTCATTTCCTTGGGCGAGACACACTCCCGGTGGTGTGTGTTCACATCATTGGATGGCTAAATGAAGAGCACTATTTCAATATGGTCCCTACAGTGGCCATATTGACAAACTCGCTCTCTTTACACTTTACTAAAAGAATGTCCACAAAGTGTTGCACAGCAAAGCAGTTCCTATTTGGTTTTGTTTGATTACATAATTTTTCCTTTCTCTTAGCCACACAATGTTGTGTCAAACGTTATTACCACTGAACCTTCTTCTCTAAATGTCATGCTGTCTGCACTCTTCACTGTACCATTCGCTTCACTGAGTGGGTGCTTTTTTGTAATCTAGTTGTTATTTTGAGGTGACATCTTCAGTGTTTCCACAAACTCAATGTGGCTAAAATTTTGTAACATTACCAACACAGTTAATGTAACGTTAATAGATTAATCCCGTTTTTTTTTTTGGATAAGTGAATCCCGAGAAGCGGAGTGTGAGCGCCAGTCTTGTCCACCAGGGGGCGCTGTATCGCTTCAGAGAATTATTTTATGCTTTGTATAACATCGCGTTTAATTTGATAAGATTCTGAATTATTTTCTACTCTGGAGGACAAGAGTTTAACAAAGACCGTTCTAAACTAATTATGAAAGCACAGTTACAGAGCAGATAGCTGCAGAAACCCCGTGTCCAGAAGGAAAGCGCGTGCACGTGCGAAAGCTCGAGCACAACAGAAATAGTATTCACACATGTAGAGCAAGTTTTTACACTCTCCTCCCTTCGCAGAAACACTGACAGATATGTAAAGTCTCGTGTCCAAACACACTCGACACTCTGGCCTGTGAGAACCACAAACGCATCTCCTTTCGTGGAACAGAGGGTCTGCAGCTTTCTGTGGTTGGCTCATGTTGAACTGATAAGTCAGATCATTATATCAAAAACAACTCTAATAACGACTGATAACAAACAAATGGGAACGAAGAGATTTACCCAAGTGTTATGCTGCCCTCAAGTGGTGAAGGCTTTTTTGCTCCGTAATTTATTATCTGTTTTCCTTTTAAAGGAAATGTTAAATTTTTTTTTATCAAGACAGTATTTCTTGTGATGTTTGTCCTCATTTGTTACATTTGTGAAATGAAGTCATTTAGTCGTCTAATGGGGATAGAGGTGAATCTGCTGATGTTCTCTTAGCCACACAATGGATATTCACGCTGTCTCCGCTAGATGGCAGCATCACACCAAAATACCGAAACGACTCGGCGGACGATTATGATACTTCGAAAGTAAATTTCAGATATAACAGATGATTTTCTCCTCTATTNGTATTATACAAATTTTCATCAAAGATATTTTTCAATATTTTTTTTTTACCTTGCTAAAAAGTATTGCAGAACAAATGCAAGTATAATTAAGCAGTGATAACACCACCAGGAGAGCCGGAAATCTCCTGATGAAACCGGCCGACAGAATCCAGCAAGTGGAAACCAATTACACAGTGACTGGATCCTCCTCTCGGTTCTGATGAGGACCATTAGCTCCGCTAGTGGACACGTAATGGCCTGTGTGTAATGCAGTAATGCCACTAGGATCCAAACGGCAAAAAGAAGGCCCGTCTTGTCAGACGTCTCTTTTTAAAAAATGAACAGATCATTAAACGTTTAGGAAATATTCCCTAGACATTGGATTATCCTCATAGAAAACTGCATGTATGTACTGTATATGTAAGACTGTCTATTTACATTTTATCCAGATTTGCTTCCAAAGACAGGGCGTTTTTTGCTTGGAGCAGTAAGGGAAGTTTAACGTGAACTAAGTGGCTGCTGTGAGGCATTGTGTCCAGCAGGGGGCTCTTTTACCCCTTTATATTTATACTAAGCATCAAATATATTGCACGGATATGTTTTGCAGTTTTTGTACCATCAAATACTAATTTTATATATTGCTCAATTATATAAAACGTAATATGGTTTATTAATAATAAACATTCAAATTTGAATAAAAATGCAACAGACGATTAAAAAAATAAAATGGAAATTCCGAATCAAAAATACAAGTTACTAAAGAAAACGGGCCTGACATCCCATATAATTATCAGCTTATTTATTTTTCAGAGGGTCTTAATGCTCCTTGCAAAAGCAAACATGCATTTTATCGGAATAAACACAGACATGCAGCTTATTCTCTGGTTCTATTTGCCAACACGGGCCATTTCAATCAGGATTCTTCCTCGCCTCTAAACACGATGCATTCAGTTTGGCCGCTATCAGCTGTAGGATCTACTTTGAGGGGAAACTGCATTTCCTGGATGTGAATAATTTCACTTTTCTGGAATTAAGGAAGTCTCTGCCGGGCGACGCTGTTAGTCTTGGGGTCTTTGAATGCGTGGAGTGTAAGGGGAGATAGCCGGGGAGAGAAGGACACCGCTGGAAATAAGCTCTGCCTAGTTTGATAAAGCCGCTTCATTACGTGGACATTGTGTGTGGGGAATCATTATGCACGGGACGGCCTCCGGAGACGCTCATCCATTAAACAAATCATGGAGTCGTGTATTAGATTAGCTCGACACTCGCCATCAAGCGCCGCTTTTTTACCAACCAGCGGACCCTCTGCTATTCACCTTCTTAATCCGCCCGATACAATTCCTGAGAATGAGAGAGGTTGGAAAATGCTGTCCTTTAGGCCAACGGAGGAAATTCATCAATGGGGAATTTCTTGTTGTTAGCCAATCCAGATAGCCAGATAGCCAATCTGAATCTGCTGTTGTGATTAAAAGGACCAATCAGTAGACCAATATGATTATAAGTTCCAGAACATTTTAAAGATGGTCCAATCGTAGAGCTTTATCAAAGGGGCAGGACCTTTTGTTGTCATATGGACCAATCCAGTCTATTGTTGTCATGTTAGCCAATCAGAGTTGGTTGTCGTTGATGTATGCACCAGTCAGATTCTGTTGTCCTATAGACCAATCTAAGTCTATATAGAGTGTATATATTTACAGAGCATCTAGAAGATGTTGTTGATTTAGACCAATCAGAAAGCTTTATCAAGTGGGCGAGGCCTGTAGTTGGTATGAAGACCAACCAGAATCTATTGTTGTTGTCATATTAAACCAAATGTATTATCTCTTGCACACAATTAAATATATGTGAAGAAGTTCTTGTCCAACTGTTCAGATATATAAAAAAAGGGAAGAATACTCTTGACATTGACATTTGGGTTTAATTAGGATGACAAAATGTAACTGATAGCCATAAATAAAAATCTAATATACAAACTAGTGGTCTCTGAACACTTTGATGAACTTTTCTACTTGATTCATTTGAAAAATCCTCTGAAAGTTCACAATCTGTGTTCGGCGGTGAGGAAACAAATGAGAACATGGATGAGTCTTGTTAAGAGACACTTTAATCAGATTTCAGTGTTTAGTTGCCTAGTTTGCCATCTTCCCTTATTAGTGTATAATCAGACGGCAAAGTCATTGGGAAGACTGCACGCTTGGGAGGACGCAGCTTGATCTCCCGCTGATCTGACCCCTGCTGACCCCTGGCGTGTGGGTGTGTGTCGCCCTCCTGTGGTGAAAGGTCAGTACTGCTGCAGCTTGCTGATCCGTCAAGTGCCTGGCCTGAGATTTGAAAAGCAATGAAGTGCGAGGAATTTTAGAGTTCATTCTTATTAGAGGGTTAGAACAAGGACACTTTCCAAGTTTCTTTTTGCATTCACTTGATATGCAAATGATTTGTGTGTAACGGCGTGTATTTACATGTATGATCATTGTTGTTTATTTATAATCTATCTGTAGTAGTACCAAAACCACGGAAACCAATTCTGTTTCAGCAACGGCTTTTATTCACACTCGAACACGTTTTGTAAAGCAGGAAGAACAGTTTTTGCCACCATGACGACGTTATCCTGCGTCATCCCGTAATAATAATTATCTGAACACCCCTATTACACTATCAAACAAACAAAAGGCATTTTCAATTCACGATTTGCTCGTTTCCTGAATCATAAAATGCGCACAAGAAGTGTTATTGTGTAAGTTTGTGATTTTGGCATAAACACAGTTTGTCATATATCTTCGATCTTAAATATACATTAACGAAACGGCGTTTAACCCCTTAAATCAGCAAACGATCAGACGCCGCATGCCGAGCGAGACAGGTGTATTCCGTGATTACCGCGCGCTCGGCCAATCAAAAGCTTGGAACGGGCAGTTGTAGCGAAATTACGCGGACTTTGGACCAATCGGCGCTCAAGGGGCGGGGACAGCTGCTCGAGGGGCGTGCCTGTGGCTTTGTGGCGTCGCAGCGCTGGAGAGCGTCTGGAGAGAGTAATGGCATGAGCTTTGCGTCGAGATCTTGTCCAAACACTGGCCGGCGAATTTCTCGCACCTGAACTTTCACTTCTCACATCTTCCGAGGACTATTGCACGGTTGTAAAGACGGACGTGTCGCTCCATTGTTTGCCCTGACACTTTAGTCACTCCACAGCAGTTGCTTTCCTGTCAGGGACGTTTGAAATAAAAGGATATGGTGTTGGACATGTGAAACACCGGGGCAACTTGTAACCATGAAGCTGGCGTCTCCTCTGTGTTGCCTGGGCTTTCTTCTCACTTGTGTGGCGGTCCGGTTGAGCGACTCTCAGCAAGGTGAGTAGTAAAGACGCCGCGCGGTCTCGTGCGCTAATTGCTCCTGCGCCTCGTGCACGCGCGCTCACTTTTTATCTCAGTCTTTTATTGTCTGGTGGTTGTTTTCTTTTTGTGTTGAGTGTGTGTGTGTGTGTGCGCGCACGTACTGTGAGCACGGGGTGTGTGTGTGTGTGTGTGTGTGTGTGTGAGTGAAGGAGAAGCATTCATTCACAACTACAGTAACGCGCAGTGAGTGAGTGCGAGGCGATGATCGCGCAGAATGGCACCGTTGAAGTGGCACTGAAAGGGGCATTCAGTGTCTCCGGACGGGTGTGTTGTTATTCTCTGCCCGTACACTGTGTCTGCGGGAGTTGGAGTCACCCCGTTTGCCTAATCTGTGGAGTGTGTGCCACTTTCGGAATGTGACGGGACGCAAGCCCGATGCCGCGGACGCAGTCAAGTGCGCCGCTTTTATCTCGCGTGAGTTTGGCCAGCAACGGTTTGTTTGTTGCTGGAACAATAAAAGTCGAGCGCTCGACACTTGAACACATTCGTTGTGCATCAGGCTTGTGGTTAGTGTGAGAGGAATTGTTTTGAGATGGACGCATTGTTCTAATGGAACTGATTTGGTTTTCTTTTTTTTATTATATACCCGACCAACAAAAAAGATTGAAGCGTTGTGATATTTATATCTCCACACGGGGGTGGTAGATGAATCAAAATACCGTCATTCTGCATCTCTCTCTCTCTCTCTCTCTCTCTCTCTCTCTCTCTCTCTCTNTCTCTGTCTCTGTCTCTGTCTCTGTCTCTGTCTCTGTCTCTGTCTCTGTCTCTGTCTCTCTCTCTGTCTCTCTCTTTCCTTTCCTATGATTTCTCTTCCTCTCCTCTCCTCTCCTCTCCTCTCCTCTCCACACACGCACACACAACGGTGTTAAATAAGTCAGTTCTACACGTGTTGACATTCTGATGTTATTATATTTATTTACCAATATAATAACTTTTTTTAAATAATTACCAGCAGACGAAAGTCTAGACAGTTTAACTGTATAGTCTGACTATGGTGTATAGTCCGTTTCATTCAACATTTACTGTCACCTGGTTGTGAACAAAAGACGAAGTTAAACTTCTAGCTAAGCAGTGATCAGGTCGATCAATCCATTGATGCGCGTGTTTCTGCGCATAACTGGAAAATAAAAACGTAAAATACAATATTTATTTAACAACCTGATAAAGCATTTAAACAGTTTCTGAATCCATTAAAATGCTACTTACAATATACAACCAATAACAGAACTCAAATGTGTAACTTCAAATATCTAATTTGAACTTTAAAATGACATCTTTTAGTTTTGCTCAGTTGGATCAGTTTTATCATTATTGGTGCACGAGGTTGTGCACGAGGCACGAATTGATGAAATATTCACTGATGGCGATGGATTAAGGTTGGTTGTCATCTGCGTTTACATTGCTCTTGATTTCGATTTCAATCAGTTATCGGGCCTGTTTGTCTGAAGATGCCCCGCATTATAATGAGCTGCTTCTGTGACATTTCAGAGTTGTACCAGGGAAGACGTGAGTAGAACAGGGGAAAAGCAAATATCAGTTTGGTAATCGGCTTAGGTTTGGATTAAGAGCCGTCAGTGAGGGGCGAGACTGGCTGCTGATAGAAATTAATTGTTCAGCAATTAAACTCTCCTTCAGTCCAACAGATCGGTCCTGGAGAAGGTTCTGGAAGAGTCCCTGTATATGTTTAGAGCTGCTCAACAGACATAAAAAAGTCAATAATTCAAGGTTTTGTGTTTCTGTGTGTTGCACTGGTTTTTATTATCACAAGATTATGAAATTAAAAGGATGCATTACTAATTGTATAATATGATTATTGTACAAGTAAAAATACGGTATCATACTTGCAGAAAAGTCTACTTGTTTGTCTTTGCTATTGTATTTTCCTGTTTGTCAATCTGTCTGTCCATCTGTCTAACTGTCTATCTGTATATCTGTCCAGTCCTGTCCTGTTATATCTGGATATATAAAAATATATTGGCATTCTTACAGTCTTTTATGCAATGTTTAATATGAGTTATTTAAAAAAAAAAAAGAATTTTTAGGTTATTTTTGTACAGTACTTGTTTGCAAATTGTAGTTTATTTTACTATGTGATTCTATTTAACCCAGATGAGCTTCCGATTGCCCGGTTCGTGTAAGAGCCGATAGTCACTCTTTTCTTTTTCTGGAGGTTTCATCACTTTTAATAATTGGATTGAACTTGTTCTCTTCTATTGTTTGGAGCTTTTAATCTATATTAGTTTTTGTATTACTATTCTAACTATACTGGGTGCTCTGGCATCTATAATTCATCTGCTGTAGAATATAACTTCATCTGAAGCTTGGCTAACACACCCGGAGTTAATCCGAAGGGAGCGAGTTTTCATTCCCAAGCACACAAGTTCACAGTGCATCTGACTGTTTGCGCAACATGGCACAGACAGGAAGCCCCGTCAACAAAGTGTTTGCTCTTCATCCTGGCTTTAACAAAGCTGCATCTCTCGCTCTCTTTATTCCATCAAAGCATGAGGCCGTAGTGCTAAACAAATGCCTGCCCACACTGCTATAACCCATTGTCTCACAAGTCCCATTTATGCAGGTTTTACTCTAACGTGGTCCAAGAAAAGCAGGCTGACCTCTGAGCCGGAGCGTCTCAATGGGAAGAAACGCGGTCTTTGATTGGGTTAGGAGAGCCGACTCCTGCCAAGCGAAGGCGGGTTTGTGCGCAGCGTGTTGCTCTGCTCCGTCTCCGAGTGTCTCTCTTCCACTGAAGTTACACCGACTGACTCACTGACTGACTGATGCTGCGAAGCCTCGACTCCTGAAGCTGCTGCTGCTTCCATTCTTTTCTGTGACGACAATATGAGGATGATGGCAAGAGTGGTTTCAGTTTTGGTGCTTTTGTACTGGCTCTTTCTCTGACCTTTCTGTTGTCAAAAAAGACCATTTTAAACCCTAGCATCTCATAAACTTACAAGGCAACTATTTGGTTTATATTGTTAATTGTTGACACATTTTAAATTACGAATACAATTTTCTCAAACTCAAAGTTTAATTTTTAATTTTAGTTTGATTTGCAGTTTTATCAAACAAGTAGTTTGGAGATATTGTTTAAAAATGCTTTACTGCTTTTCCTCTCCTACTCATGGCAGAAACTTGCATTTAAACGGCATTTTTGAAATCGCAAATCTCGTAAATAATGGACATTTTTTTTTTTTTTTTGGTATTTTATTTTGAAGGGGTTTATGTAAAAAACTAGGTTCTTATTTTCCATATTTCTTATGAGCAACCAATCTGCTGGTCGGTTTCATGATCATTTGATCGTATTTCTCCCACCGTGTTGCCGTGTTGTCCTTGTTCTCCTAACATAATCTACCCTGAAATTCCAGAAAAATAACTTTGAATTCTATTCGTAAGAAATTGTCTTTTGAATTGTCTAACTGATTTTAAACGAAAATTGCAACTGGAGCTATAAGTGTTCCTCAACTTAATTTCGTTTATCAACATAATTGCATTTTTCCCCCAGTTTTGTTCTTGTATACGAGCCGAAACATTATTCAGAATCCGTTTTGCACATGGTTATTTGTAAAGAAATTGGAAACGTCAAAATGAACAACACGTGAATAAAGTTCTTATGCATTCAAATGCACATACTGTTTATGATTTTACTTTTACACTTTGCGGAGCTGCCATCTGTATTCATGCATGCCGTGTTTGACCATGGGTAAAAATACATGCCAACTCATGTGTAATTCATCACATTTAGTTGTTGGGAGGCAAAGCGTTCTCTCTGACAATAGCTTTTCCAACCAGAGTATCAGAGAGAATTGCAAGAGACAGAAGCCCAGTGATTTTTTTTTTTTCTAGGTCAGTTACACAGCAAGTCAGAGGTTCAAACCATTTAACCTCTGCACAGCTCTGTTGGCTGGGGAGACTTTCTTTTTATCCAGAGCAGTAGTGATTGCCAGTT
>SOMO01000015.1:587307-598763 GCA_028128575.1 Paedocypris carbunculus | reverse complement strand
AAAAAAAATTGTGATTCTCATTCTAACCAAAATCGCGCAGCTCAACGGCAAGTTGTTGAGTAAATACACCCTCATTGATAATGAAGTATTCATTCCGTCCATTGTCCCTCTGTTTTTAGCCGGATGGCTTTTGGCAAGTTCTTCTGGCCCATTTGCATAGCACAATCTCTGGCACGCCGCTGTGCCATCGCAGCTTTGAAGGAGCTCCCAGATGCACTTATTCCAGAGCAGTGGTTCGTTTGGGAAACTTGGTTAATTAGTGTGTGTGTGCACGGTGCTTGTTTTAGTGTTAATAGAGTCTCAAGGCACCGGGAACGATACTGAATCTCCCCTTGTTCCTCTCGCCTCCTCTCACATCCACACCAGATGGCCTGATTCCAGCAGCTCTCTTCAGCTGGAGGCCAAGCGTTTGATAGATCTGAAGGTTTGTAGATGTCTTCATCACTTTGTGCCATTAGGGTTGTAGTGCACTGAAGTCGGTTCTGAAAAAGACTGCTTCGGACAGCGTTACGAAAAAAAAAACAATTTTATTCAAGGCTGAAGGTTTTTGTGTGGAATTTGAGTGGAATTCCGAACACACCTTTACTGTAAATTCAAGGGTTGCAACATGTGTGCTTTGGAGTTGTGTGTTGTTACCCAACATCTGTTGGGTTTGTGTTGCGCTGAAGCTTAGTTGAGATTTGATGTGGTAGATTTCTGTGCTTTCGGAGCTCGGCTAAGCTGCTTTGCCCTGAGTTTTATCTAGACCGCCTGCTCATTTACACTGGCTAATCTGATTTTCTTGTCCGGTGATCTGGAAGCTACATCTTTTTGTGTTATTCTTTGGTTACATAAAGCGTGGCTGCACATCTTTTGTTCTACTGTAGTATTTTGCGTTAGCAATCGAAATGAACAGCAAAACTCAATTACCAGGAGTGGCGTAAAGTCTTTATCAATTATGTAGACGCCGTCGCTATGAAGGGAACAAGGGCAAGTTTGTGGCGAAGGATTCTCATTTATTCATTTTCGAGATGATTGATAAAATAAGAGGGAATTTTATTCACTTGGTAGCACTTTATTGAATATTATTTTTTTCGATAACAGATGAACTTATTGTATTTTTGACCATCTGAATACATTTCTAGCTTTAAAAAATTACTTTTGCTGTAAGTTGATTTTGATGTTATACCAAAAATTACAAAGTGTTTAAAGATGTTCCGTATTTTTCAGACTGTAAGATCCTAAAAAATGTATACAAATTGACTGTTTTCCTTGTACTGTAGTTTTAAAAAAAAAATGTTTTACTGGTATGCCTTATAGTGTGAAAAATACAATAAATCTAAATAAAAATAAAATAAAACAAATATTAAAACAATTCTAAATATTACACATTTCAAAATATTCAAAAATAGTGTTGTGAAATATTTTTTAACAGTGCACTTTATAATCTCATCCTCCTTTTAATAATAAAAAAAAAAAGTGTAATGCGTACTTATTGAAAATATTCAACAAATAATTAGCAACAAACATTCATTAATGTCCGAAAAATCTGTAGCTTGTATATTCAACAGAATAGCTGTTGGAATTCTTTTTTTTATTTGGTGTTTTCTCAACTCAAAAGTCTTTTTCAATGTGCAATTAAAATCTATTCATAGAGAGTAAAGACGGTGATACTGGAATCCCACTGGCCGTCCCGCTGGCACTGGCTGCTGTGCTGGAGTAAGCGCCAGCGAGAAATGGCTCGGCATGGTGATCATACCTCTTTAAGTGTCGGTCCGGGACCCCGGAGAGTTTCTTATCTTGCGGTTGAGCTCCACTTATGGAGGCGAGAAGGCCGTGTTTATCTGTCTCTTATAGATTCTGCCAGGCTCTGCCAGCAAACAGCAGGGTCAGGGGGGGATGCAAAGGTGCCAGGTCTGGTTTGGGGCCACACGTGACTGATCAATAGAGCTCAACTGGAGACCTCATCGATCAGCTAGGGCAGGGCAGCAGATTTACTCACACTTTAAGTCCTTTCCTTTTGGCTGAAGCAATGGAGTATGGAATTTAAATTCGTATTGCATCCATTCAGTTCCTTAAGATGGTTGGATGGGTGGGTTAATTTTGGTGACTCCTGGGTAAAGTTTGCCCTTTGTGGCCTCTGTTGCTACTTTTTACTTCTCTTTCATCCCCTACTTCTTGTAGTTACAGCTTTCTTTGGGTTCAGCAGCTTCTTTCCTCAGGCTGTGACTGAACTAATCAGTCATTGCATTAAAAGCAGAGCAATACTTTTTAAGTGCAATACAATGTGGTTGGGTGTCATTACTGTTAAATATATAATCATACTACAATAGATTGCGAACCGGGTAAGACCAAATCAAATCTTGTGCAAACGTTAGAAAAGAATAGAAAGATTTGAACATTCTGTTTTGTGCTTTTTGCACTCTATATTTTTTGCAATCTTGTACTTTGTGTCAGACTGTTTCTTGACTTTTGTATTTTGTATTATATTTTAATATATTGTAGTTTTGTATATTGGTTTTAGTCAGTGTTTTTTTTTTCACTTTTTATCACATAACTCTTTTTGCACCAAACATAGCTTTCTATGCTATTCTATTCTGTTCTGTTCTATTCTGTTCTGAATTTTAAGGCTGTTTCTGATTCTTATTTTTATTTTCATGCCTTTACTACTATTTTACATTGAGGGCGTTATAGGTTTACTCTAGAATTCGAAGCCAATCACCCCTTTATCAGGATGTTTAGTAATGAGATATTTTATGCACAATTTATGCAAAATGATTGTACATTATGAAATTATTCCTATATCACAATATAGAAGCAATGGGATGCTTTGTTCTGACTTTCAATGAAATATGCCGTGACTACATGGAATTGTTGTTTCGGTGATATTCAGTAGCTCTGAGAAGTGTGAGCCTGGTTTTAGTTGGGAATCTTAAAATTACAGAAGAAGAAGAAGAAGAGAAGAAGAAAACCTTTATTTGTCTCAACAAAGAGAAATTTACAAGGACTTGTGTGCTTAAGATGCTGTTTAAAGAAACGAGTCAAGAATACAAAGAAACAGGATTCTGAGAAACAAGATGGCCATTATAGGAAGCTGCCGGTCATTGAACACCGTCAGAATTTCGGTTCTCTGGCCTTGGATCAGGATTAATTAAGATTGCAGCGTCAGACGTGTGAAGAGCACAGTCGAGGTTATTTTAGCCGGGCGTATGTGAGCTAAAGGAGAATCAATGCGATCCGGACCAAACAGCTGCCAGTCATGGTTCGGTCGTCTTGCCTTGCTTGTTTCTCAGAGATTCTTAGCCACAGTTCTTGAGAATTAAACCAGAAGCTTAAAAGTTTCATGAGTGAAGAAATCAAACAAAAACTCAAAACAAAAAGGTTTTGTCCTTCATGCAGTTGTGTTGATACTGTTTAAATGCGTGTGTGTGTGTGTGTGTGTGTGTGTGTGTCTATGTGTTATTTATATATTTTTTACATTTTTTTACAGCCAAATTTTTACAGTACAAGCCATGAATTTTTATTCGGCCTTAAACTGTTGTATGTTGGACTATGACAGCTTAAATAATAAAAACAAATATGTTTTTTTCCTCAAAGTCATGCTATCCTCAATTTTTTATTCATCTAAAAAAAGTATGAATGAATAAATCATCTATCAATTGTTGTTTGTAAAAAGCAGAGACGTCCACTTTCTTCATGAACACTTTATTTTATGTTATGCAAATTCAATGTGTCTCAACTACCGTTAAATCTCTCTTTCACACTATTAGGACATTTATAGCAAACTGCAGCTTTCCATCAGTTTCACTCGGTCTTCTCTTACTGCTTTTTGACTTCAAAATCTTTTTAGTACTTCAGCTTCTGCGTATTTCAGAATCACGAAAGGATGATTTATGATCCAAACAGTTAAAAACGACAGCATTTCCCCCTCTTTTTGACACGCCAGCTGTTTTTGTGCCGATCCTCTGGCACGTGTCCCGGCAGCAATCAGGTTTCTAACCTGTTTACAGCCTCGTGTGATGGGGTTACGCACAAGCTCTCGGAATGTTCTGATTGCTCCGGTTAAATGGATTCAGCAGAACAAACAAAAACCCATTTAAGACTGTTTGCATAATAAAGATTCCCTTCGGTTTCGAGCGAATCCCGTCATTAATGCTGAGCAGCTTCTTATGTGTCGTGAGTGCAGAACGAACGCACACGCTTTGCCAATTCTCAAATTAACACTCGTTCTCTTGTTTTTGTCTTTTCTAGGTAAGAAGTGGATTTTTGACATTTCTCCAAAACCGTAGATGCGCACAAGATGAGTAACCGCCTGTTCGTTCTTCATCTTCGGTCTTCTATTCTGCTGGAACAATACCACGACTTGTCACTTTTCAGTGCATCAGATCTCATAATTGCAACCTAGCGATCTGTGTTTTGTGTCAGATGACACACAAAAAGGTCCGATTCCAACTGTCAGCGTCAATGGCTGTTGCTTGGTTTACTTGCGTAATCTCACTTTTCCCCTCGATGAATCAGAGTGTTGATCTGGATCAAGTAGGGAGGGACTTTTTTATGTTTATCTGAAAGTGGGTTGTGATAAGGCGTGCTAGATGGCCAGAATGGAGTGGTTTGAGGTCAAAGAGGTCGACGGAGATCTGGTGAGGTCAAAGCATTCCAGATTGTATGATCTTTAAAGTATATTGTGGACTGTAAACATAGTAGAAAGAGTTTGACTGTTACTGCAACTATCAATTGTAGTTGGTGCTTTGCCAAAAAAGAGATTCAGTTTTTCCTCATCTCCCAGATTAATAAAAATGGATTTGCTTGACAACTAAAATGACCTATTTGACCTTCAAGTTCAAGGCCCTTACGGAGTCTTGGTTGGTTTGCAAGATATCTTCGTTCTTTTTTTTTANATTCAATCATTTCGAATCTAACTTGCAAAGACGTTTTTATTTCACAGATTTATGATTTTTGCCAAACCAACAAATAAGAGATTTGCGCAAAATACCTTACCAGTTCCAGAAAAACAAATGGCTGAACATCCAAACTGATTTTTGAACATTGCGAGTAACAAAAACCAGCAACTTTTGAAAAACATGGTTTGGTGAAAACACAAGAATGAACATTTCTCCCTTGACTTTTCAAATATTTGAGATTCTTTGCTTCAACTACAAGTCCCGAATCTTCATCTTGTGAGTAGTTGAGTTTTTTTCTCTACTGTTTATATTTTGGGCTTCAACAACACGAGCAGTAAAAAAGACAGTATTGTTGAGTGCCCATTCCAGCTTGTGTAAGACACGTTCTTGTATGCGGGAGAACTGGTCCAACAATCCCATAAATCTCTGGGTCACACATCTAACCTGTCATTCAGAGTTTAACTGCACAAAAGCAGCTCAGTTTAGAACAGTGAGTGAAAGGTATTGATTTGTGCACATTCTGCCGGTCCAGTTGAAGCATTTTGAGTTATTAATCCAGGCCTTCACCCTGGTCCTGATGTGCAACTCAATCGGGCGAAAGAAATAAATATTTCCCCGATCCACCAGGCCGATTCATTATTTACGCGCCTCTGGTGTTTATATTCCAGCCGAATTCAAGATTAGATAATTATTGTTCAGTGTTTGCCTGAAATAATGTCATGTCGGTTTGCACTTAAGTATTAGGTCGCCGGCAAATATTGACTCTACATGTCGAGACTCAAATGGCTTTACGAGATTTGTTTTTTGGTCTCTCTCACTTTTCACACATGTGACTCGCAAACAACTTCACCTCCAACACGGTTCTGACCTTAGACCCGGTCGAGCGGCCGACACGACGCTTATTAACTCCGACCCCTGCTGCTCCAACAACCTGTTACATCAGGCCACGAGCGAGAGAAGGAACTGGGAACTGAGGAGAGAGAGAAGGTCGGACCAATGAAATGGAGCTAGAGTGAGATGAAGGAAGCGCTTGAGGATGGAAAAAAAAAAACCTGACTTGTGTTTTTCTGGAGCATCAGCGCTCCACATCTTCCACACGCTTCTGAGTGTCATGACACATTGGCTCCAGACCAGAAGATGCAGAAGATGGAGCTTTGCTGATCGAAGGCTTCGGGCATTTTGCACAATGGGACGCACTGTAAAGTCATTTGAGTTAATTTCGTGTAATTAAGCCCAAGCATTTCAGGTTAAACCAGTTTTGGGCAACACACAAAACATATTTTTTGTTTCGCAAGTGGTGATATTGGATCATTACAACGCAGTCTGCCGACAAGGTTTTTTTTTCTGTATCAGCTTCTCAAGTTGCTCAAGTGAGTGAGTTTGTCAACACGGCCACTAGGGGCGATACTGAAATTGTGGGGTGTGTTTAACTATCCAGCGAAGTTACACACACACACACACACAGCACTGCAAAGAATACGTTCTTGACAAGTCAACAAATCTTACAACTAAACAATAAATCTTGTTCTTTCCTTACAAGATAAATTGACTTCTCTTAGATCTTACTTATTAATCTTAGAATAAGGAGAGAAAGATTAATTTGCTTGTTTCAAGAAAATAGGTCTTGTTTCAAGTCGTCTTACAGAGTAAAGTTTTCTCACCCCATTGGCAGATCGTTTTACTTGATTTCAGTTTTTTTTACGCATTTTGTTTTGATCATTTTATTATTTTTTCATGTTGAGTGAAGTGAACAGTGAATCCCACCAGTTGTTTCAGTTAAAAATATACATTCTTGACAAGCTAAAGAATCTTGAAATTGAGAGATTAATTTGCTTATTTTAAGAAAATAGGACTTGAATTTTCTTGCTTGGAAAAAAATGCAAATTTTTATGATATTTTACACTTAATTGAGAAATTTGAGACAGTTTTAACACAGAACTTCCTGAAACAAGAAATGTCAAGTGAACTTCTCTCAATTAAAGAACACAATGTTTCTCAATTTAAGAAACTAGATACTTTTTTTTATTAAAGCCAGTTCGAACAGGAACTGAAACGCAGAAACAAATCTACCGTGTAACAAGATTGTTTGTCTCGTTTCAAGCTCTTACCAAGTTTTTTCACCATTTTTTCACTGCATTGACAGATAATTTTACTTGATTACATTTTTTTTACTCATTTTGTTTTTTATTTTCTTATTTTTTCACGTGGATTTATTGCTGTGTTATGTATGTGTGTGTGTGTGTGTGTGTGTGTGTGTGTGTGTGTGTGTTGTGAACGGAGACCTAAAATTAGCAACTTTGCAATGGTCTGGAACTAAGAAAAGCGCTATATAAATAAACTTTAACTTTAAATTTCAGTTCTTACACAAATCTTTACATTCGTTTTCCTCATTATCTTACCTAAATTCCAATGTAGTGCCGCTTTATTTTTGGCCCTTTTCCCTCCATCAAACTATCAGTTTGGCATTATTTAGAGTTTTTAAGAACGCAACATGCCTTAACCTCTTTGGAAACAATCATGTGTTTGTGAAAAACCGGTTTGTGGCAGGACTGGATCAGGTTGTGGCGGTTGAATGAGTTTGGACCAGTGTGGGTCAGAAGTTGCATTGCAGACTAGGATGAACTTTTTAAAAGCTTGAATCTGACTTCTAATCACACATGAAGTGTTCAACGCTCGGAGGCACCCAGGAGGCAAAAAGTAGTTAGATAGGAGTTCGCTGAATGCCATTTGCATGGGAAAAAACTCTGTCTGTATTCAATTCATGTTGGCTTCCCATAGAATGGCGTGCGCTGAAGGACAGTGGTCCTAATTGAAGGTTAGGACCTCCACTACTGGAGCTATCCTCCTGTGGTCAGTCTGCCCTGCTCTCATGCAGCCGAGATCAGAAGGTTGACCCAAGGTGAGTTCTGATAAGTCGAGGGGCTCGGCTCTCACTCATTATCTCTGACCTCAGCTAATCTGAAAAGGAAGGAGGTCGCGACCTGCTCCTCACTGGACTCCCACCCAAATATAATAGCAATTAGCCAGGTCGCTAAGCTGTTTTAAATCACTCATCACTCACAGATGAATGCGGTGTAGTTGACTCCCTGTTAGAAATGCTCACCGCTGATCTGATCCTCTTTCAAGGATGATGTAAGCGTTAGCACAAATACGATCCCAATACAAATTAGTAAAAATAANGTGTGTGTGTGTGTGAGAGAGAGTGAGTGTGTGTTTTGAACTGTTCTTGTCACTGTGGACCTCAAAAGACCTAAACCAGGGTTTGCAGTGTATTTTTATAGACACGAACAATTGTATGAATTCTATAGGATATATTTTGGTAAGACTGTCGGATGGGGGGGGGGGGCTGCCATTTATCGCGTGTGTTCGCTTTACGGGGTTTTTCTCAGGTACAGTGTTGTCAAAATCTTCTCGCGGCATTTTTACGGACGGTTTTACCAAGGAATGTGTTTCGATTTTCATCCGATCAGCAAGAATAAATCTATTTTGTATTTTGAAAGACTCTTGGCGGTTTGAACGGGTTTAACAGTTTCTGATGTGGAGTTTNGGGGGGGGGGGCTGCCATTTATCGCGTGTGTTCGCTTTACGGGGTTTTTCTCAGGTACAGTGTTGTCAAAATCTTCTCGCGGCATTTTTACGGACGGTTTTACCAAGGAATGTGTTTCGATTTTCATCCGATCAGCAAGAATAAATCTATTTTGTATTTTGAAAGACTCTTGGCGGTTTGAACGGGTTTAACAGTTTCTGATGTGGAGTTTTGTACCTCTGGCATCTTTGAGAAGAGTGTGTCGTTCGGTTGGTTTTTTCGAAGCATGGGCTTTTTTCTGCATTAAATACTGTCATCACCAGACGCTGCTGCTGTTTTACCCTCTGATTCCTTCACGGTTTCACACGATCACACTGTGAGATCTCTCGAGCTGGCGCTGAGAATAGACGCTGGGCTTTTTTCGAGTGANTATTTCATTTGTATTTAATTTTAAATGTAATTAAGTTAAAGGGATTATATTTCACTGCGTTAATGGGGCAAAACGGGACTTGTGTTAAAAGTCTGCGTCTCAGTACATGAGGTGTTATGAAGTTCCAGACAAAACTTATTTTATTGCTTTTTTTATTTAAATTGCTTGCAAAGACGGGATAGTATTGATACTTTTGGGTCACAGTATTGTATTGTTTCAGGTTTTTCAGTATCAATACTTCGATACTTCAAATATCTACTACCTACTTTAAAATATAATGGTTTGCACAGTCATTCCCAAAATGTAATAGAATACCTTGAAATGTCATGGAAATAATCACAAATATTTAAGAAGTGACATCACAGCAGTGAACTGACTAATACAGCATGCACATTGTTCTCACATCCAGTCAACACCAGGATTTCAAAGTTTTCTCATATTTTTCCCAAATGTCACCGATGGCGACGTGACCCTCGTCTTGACCATCAACAGAGAGACGGACGCCTGTAATGCCACAGCGAGTTATTAGAACCATGGGATCTGGTCTACTCTCCAAAAATACATGTTTGCTTTTGTCGTCATTGGCATTTTAGGAGAACGTCATCACAATGCGGAGTTCTTTCACTGGCGGGAAGCCATAGAAGCGGGTGGGATCTGATAGTCGGAGCAAAGCTTCCATCACGAGGGTTTATTAAACATGCTGAGCAGTAACATGACCTCACGCTGTCATTCATGTTCATATCGGAAAAGCTGTGATCTTTAATATCAGCCTTATAAGTCCATTAAACAAGCCTGACACTGTTTAAACAAGCGTCGCACAAATTTGTCGGTTATTAACTATTGAAAATGTGCATGATTTTCCTACTAATTTAACAGTGTTCCTCATTAGGAACGTGCTTTTTAATTCTGGTCCCGAGGCCGTGAAGACCCTCCTAATGATCTCGCTGTGCCAGGAATATTCCGGATGAAGGACAGACCTGGTTTAGGTGACGACGGCTTCTTGATTAATCAATTATTGTCGTCTTTCACTGCATAAATTAATCGTCAATAAATGCAAGCACATTAAAATCTGTACGTTGTTTTTCTGTTTACATTGAGCACGTATATAGTTATTATATTGGGAAATTGTTTTTATATAAACGTTTAGAAGACTTGAATATACTGGGATAATTATTAAGTTACCACTGCAATTTTACAATTTTACAAAAAACATAAATGGCCATGTGAACTGTGACATTTCTCATCTAGCTTAGTTTTCATTGTGAACAATTAGAGTTGGTGGATTAATAATATTAATTAATAGCATAGTTTAATAGAAAAAAATAGTTATTTGAAAAAGATAAGCGTTTTGTCTTACACAATATTTTTGTCTTGAAAATGCAACCAATAATTCATATTTTCTGTTACAATTGTGCTTAAAGCAAAAAAGTTTCTATTATTGTTTTATAGACATACAGAAAAATGTAAAAAAAAAAAATTAAAATTAAAAGCAACATATGCATATTAAAAGTGACTATAGTTGTGTGAAGAAAAAGCGTTTTGTCTTACAAAAAAAACGTCTTAAATGGAACCAATAATTAATATTTTCTGTTATAGTTGTGCTTAATCCCATCATAAAGCCCATCATATCATTGTTTTTTATACGTATTAAAAGCAATTACAGATATATTGAAATTTATAACATACGTTATCAATAATTCTGCCATCCTCAAGATAAACGTAAATATAGTATAGCAAGATATCATCGCCAATGACTCACACAGTAATACGAATTAAAACAAGAAATGCATTTTTTACTCATAAATATTCATTCAAATGACAAAATGTCAAGCGATGCTTTCAGACCTCCACGATATGGGCAAATATTAAAATTTGATCACTCCCAACGATTTGGCGAATATATTAAAGTTAACGGCAAGATAAACGGTTAGGATTCCTTTGGAAAGTGCTGTGAGTTGTCTTAACCTCGGCCTTCTTATCCCAGCTCTCTCCTTCTCTCCGATTCCTCCGCATCCGAAACGAACCCGTCTAAATCAGCCCAAGTTCGACTCCATCACCAATCGCCAACGCTTTATCCCGAACACAGATCCGTAGCCAGAACGGACTCCCGGGTCTCGGTGAGTGTGTGACGGCGCAAAGGCTCCGTGGCTTAGGCCCTGCTCAGTCAGGACTAATCCCCCCGAAAAGCAATTAACACCCCGGTGCGTTGTGGGTAAACAGGGGAGGCGTGACGCTCCAGGTGTGGGAGAACGTCTCCTTCAGCTCTGAGATTGCATTTGCCCCTTGACTCCATCCGCTGTGTGGGATTAGTCTGCCAGAATCGGGGTGGAGAAGGGAGAGAATAGGTGAGTGACAGGTCAGGGGATGATCTTTTAGCCGGGGTCTTTGGTGTGGACCCAGCCATGTCATCCTTCTTATTAAAGACTCCTCTTTCTCTCTCCATGCACGCAAGCCGTATTATCGGCCCTTCTGTAACCCACTTCCACATTTTCGCGTTGACGTTCGTATTGAAGTGGTTGAAATGGTTATTTTTTAGTAGACGTTTAGACGGGTTTGTCAATGTGAGTGAAAATTCACATCATGATATTTTCAATTATTGTGTCCCGCTTTACATTTTCGT
>SOMO01000015.1:557759-586366 GCA_028128575.1 Paedocypris carbunculus | reverse complement strand
AGCGATTTGATTGTGTTTGACTCTGGTGTTCTTCTTTTTGAACTGTTTTCTTTCTGCTCTGGAGCTGGCGATTATAAGCACCTCCCAAGTTTTTGAGTGTCTAAAATGTACGTTTATTCATGTAAATACGGAATCTAAAATATAGCTGCAACCTGGACTGCGAGAAGTCTACTTTTCTATTCTATCTATCTATCCATCCCCTCATCATTTTTTCACTCTCTCTCTCTTTCTCTCTCTCACACACATTCTTTTCCTAACCATGTTTTAAGTAAATGATTTTGGCCACTAAGGATCAAATTGTGCTGCAAAAAATATCTTTTCCTCGTTTTTTCTTACACCTCCCACTCTTTTTCGCCTTTACCTCCTTTCTTCCATTCTGTTTACCTTAGTGTATCTTTTCTTGAAATATATATACCTCCATCCATCCATCCATCCCTCCATCCATCCTCCAATCTCTGTCGTCTTCGGCCGTAGTACATTTCCACTATCTGTTCTTCTTCTCACAGTAAAGTTTTCAGAAGGGAGACTGACTCAGACTGATGCATTTGTCCTCCACGAGTCTTGATGATAATGAATGATAATGGTGCTAATGGTCTTTCTCGCTTTCCGCCCAGTCACTAATCACGGTATTAGTTTGACAACACTGAATCTGCCTCGCTTTAGTCACCCGGAGACTCTGAAGGTGATGGAGGTTCCTCAAGGTTCCCCAGCCATTTTGCTTTCCAGCCGGACTTTCTGTTTGCTGGAGAGTGAAACTGTGTTTGTCTTGCTGTTGAAGAGATGATTATGGGTAATATATGGGTAATTATTATATATAGAGTGAGAGATGAAGCGGTGGAGTTCTGGCCTCCTGCCAGTCTTTCTCCCCGTCTCCTCTCCCTTTTTCTTCTCAGTGGTGTGTGTCGGTGGGAGCAGGTGTGTGTGAGGTGGGAGTCGGAGCTTCTCGCGGCTCTTGTCACTTTTGAAGAGGGTTTTCCTGCTCAACTGCTCCTTGTTTCCTGTTGTTCAACATCTGGCTAGAAGGAAGGGACACAGACTCTCTCTCTTTCTCTCTATTTCTTTCTCTTTCTCTCTCTCTGTCTCGTTCTCGCTCTCTCTCTCTCTTTCTCTCTTTCTCTCACTTTATCTCTCTCTCTTTCACACTCTCTCTCTCTCGCTCTCTTTATCTTTCTCTCTCTCTTTCTATCTCTCTCCCTCTCTCTCTCTTTCTTTTTTCTTTCTATTTCTCTCTCTCTACCTCTCTCCTCTCTTTCTCTCTCTCTCTGTCTCTGTATTTTTTTTTCTTTATCTCTCTCTCTAGCTCTCTTTATCTTTCTCTCTCTTTCTGTCTCTCTCACTCTCTCTCAATCTCTACCCCTCTCTTTCTCTCTATGTCTCTCTCTTTTACCCTCTCCATCTTGCTTTCTATCTTTCTTTTTAACATTTCCTCTATCTCTCACTCTTAATCTTCATTTCACTATTCCTTTCATTCTCTTGCTTTTTAATGCTATCTCATTCTCTCTCTCACTCACTCTCTCTCTCCTTTTCTCTACACCCTCTTCCACATGTAGACTTTCATCTGATGTGTCATGTTTCTCTGAATTCCCATCATCGTGTGTCCGCGGCCAGTGTAAGAAACGGTCTAATGCGATTCATCAACCCACTGCAGATTTGCTGAGATTTAATTCTTGAGTGTGTGATCTTGCAATATTGTCATTTGATTGTGAACACGGAGCATGTCTGAGCCGCAGGTATCAGGACGAGACGGTTTGATGCAGTGTGACTGCGATCAGGCTGTGTTTAATGATTTCCTCTCCTCGGATCTCATAGTGTCTGGCCTGTCACACACACACACACACACACACACACACACAGACGCGGAGGTGGTGACATCTTTACACAGATTGCGTTTGCTGCTGGTTTGTATATTTTCCACAGGCCATAAAAAGATCAATGCTTCTTTATATTTATCACTAGATTTACTAAACCTGCGCATATCTGTGTAAAACCCCTGGACCACAATTTCTGATGCATCTGTGCGTCCTTCCATCAATCTTTCTGTTTCATCAATTTCTCGTTTGTAAGTATATTCTGTCTATCCATTAACTTATTCATTCATTAATGCTTTTATCTATCAATCCATTGCTGCATTTATTCACCCTTTCCGGTCCAACTGCTGTTTTTGTAAAAGTGCATCATTCTATGGTTTCATTTTTATTTATAAATCAAAATAATTTATGCAAAATTATCACAAAATTGCAATTAATATCCACCCATCAATCTAATTGCAGCAATGGTGAAACATCAAGAAATGGAAAGGTTCCTTCAAGCCTAAAAAGATAGTGAAATAAAATTAAAATTAAGAATAGACAAGAAAGGACATTTTAAGAAGAAGAATGGTAAGAATAAGAATAATCAGAAATAAGAATATGACTAAAAATAATAAAAATAAGAAGAAACTAGACAGTAAAATGGTTGCTATTCTTCTTCTTCCTTTTCTTCTTCTTCTTCTTCTTCTTCTTCTTCTTCTTCTTCTTCTTCTTCTTCTTCTTCTTCTTCTGCTTCTTCTTCTTCTTCTTAATATTATTATTATTATTATTAATATTATTATTTTCATTAGTATTATCATTATTATATCATTGGAAGTCCATTACAATGACACTAAATGTATTGGAAGCACGTTTGTGAGATGTTCACAAACAAGTCAATTCTCCATCATGATGTCAGAGGAAGCCTCAGCGGACGTTTGCTGGTGGTTTGGGGGTTGAGCTGCGGGACTCGTTCTTTTATTTTGCTCTTTTTTTTTTTGACTTCCAGCTGCAATCAAACGCGGCTCGAGCTGCTAATCAAAGCGCGTGTGTAATTGACAGCGTCAGGAAGCGAGTGATAGATTGCCTGGTTACTGGCCTGGCAGGGCTGGTCTCACAGATGGTGCTTTAACACCTCCGCGTCCCCTTCATCCTCTCATCAGCTCGACCTGTCCCACTCACCCAAGTCACTTCAAATCTGTCCTTGAATGCTGCATTCATTTCAATCTTTAGAAGTGCGTCCAAGCAGGTGAGACAGACGCATGCATCAATCTGTCTGTCTGTCACTTTCTATGATTCTTTTCTCTTGAACAGTCTGTCTGTCTGATAACAATTATTGTTCTTGTATTGCTAAACAACTATTGTTTTGTCTGTCTGCTATATCATCATATTATGTCTGTCATACTATTATCAAACTGTCTCTTTTTATTTTTTTCTGNAACGAAACATCTCTTAATCCCAACACGTTTAAAATAATCACCGAATTCTTACCAATTCAAACAGACTTCAAATCAGCAGAATGAAGTTTTTCTAGGCCATGGGGTTCAAATCCCAAAGTGGTTGTTGGCCATGGGTTCAAATCCCAAAATGCAGGATGTTCTTCGATTAAAATTATTGTTATATATAAATGTTATGTATATCCCTGTGGCTCAACGCAAAGATTTATTGGTTCTCGTGGACGTTGATGTCAGCTACGCCGTGAACCTGCGTGAGCTGTCGACNAGAATGAAGTTTTTCTAGGCCATGGGGTTCAAATCCCAAAGTGGTTGTTGGCCATGGGTTCAAATCCCAAAATGCAGGATGTTCTTCGATTAAAATTATTGTTATATATAAATGTTATGTATATCCCTGTGGCTCAACGCAAAGATTTATTGGTTCTCGTGGACGTTGATGTCAGCTACGCCGTGAACCTGCGTGAGCTGTCGACAGTCCAGAGCCGCCACCAGCTTCCTCTGGCCCGATAAAGACGGGATGAAGTGCTCGGTCACCGTCACTTTAGCGTATTTGGCCACGTCACTGAGAAGAGACACGGAAGAACCATTAGAGTTGAAGAACATGAGTGTTGGGCTTGGCTGGCGGTTCCAAGCTCTTACCCGACTTTGATGGGATGGAGGTTCCTCAGGCCCAGGCCTTCCACCCGTAGCACCACGTTTCGGAGGGTACAGGGCAGCGGGTTGGTGAACGTGATCTTTGCCGACATCTCCTTACCTACGTAAGCTTCTCCTAGAGGCTGCAATGAGAGGTAGGAGAACATTATAAACTGGTACATACTATAGGGAGGTTCTCCTGCACTACTAATAGATAAACTTCAGTTAGTTCAGAATGCGGCCGCTCGACTACTGACCAGAACTGAAAAGTACGACCATATTAGTCCNTTTCGCTCAGCCTCTTTGGCCCAAACGTTTGTGACAAGAACTTCATCAACTAGGAAATCAAGAAAATAAACTAGGGTAGTCAAAGTTAACGCGTTAACATGTTTAGTTTGTTAATTTTAAGTTTTATAAGTTAAAAGTTTTATACAATGCAAACAATTGTATTTGTCATATGTCTTGATGGCCATGATGACTGTGCACATTATCTTATCAGTTCATCTTATAAAGTTCAAACCAAATGCTTAGTTTAGTTCAGTTATTGAGGCAAATTAGGTTGATTTGGCATGTGGTTGAACAACAGCGGTTTGTTCTAAATCTAATCCAACTTTCAATTTCCTAAGTCAGCTAATATAATTGACCTTAGCAGTTCATTTACAGTACTTGTTTGTTTGGTTGACTGTTTTATTAAATTTAGCCAAGCAACTTTAAGAAATAAGGTTTTTCTGGGAAAAAAAAGAAGGAAGGAAGGAAAGAAGGATAGATAGAAAGATAGATAGATAATTCAAATCGAAAAACTTGCCTTCATTAGGCATCATCTCCACACGGATCTTGTCCTTCTTCACGGTGTCCTTCAGGACTCCGGTGTAGTACATGACGGCCACTTGACTGTGGAGGTTGGTCCGGCGAGGCTGAGAACTCTGGTTCTTCACGATGATCTTCAGCACAGCGTCTTTTCCCATGCAGGGACCTTCTCCCTCCATCACCACCTCCACCTGCACATCCTCGGCGATGGGACTGGAGTAGACGTCGGGCTTAGATCCGTAGCGGCAGGCGGTTTCCACTGCGATACGCTCCTCTTCCGAGTCTGATAGAGAAGATCAGAAAAGAGTGAGAATGGAGAAAGATGAAAACAGATGTAAAGAAGATGATGGCTTATTATAAACGGCCTATGTCACAATTCCAAGTCTAGTTNCTCATCACTACAAACAGATAAATACTCTGACGATGAAGGTGCTCGGATTCTGAATTTGTTTGCAGCTCGCTAAGCTCCTCCCACACCCCAAGTATTTGAGCATCGAAAATGCTTATATTAAGAGTAAATACGGTATATATATATATATATAATTTATAATTACAGTCAATACATACGGACCTTCAAACTGCAATAGAAATGGAGCTTTGAAGGTCGCTCTCACCTTCAGGATGCTTGTAGTCGTTCGTGATGTCCACGCGCTCGTCTGAACCTACTGCTTTGGTGCTGATGAAGTGGCCGACAGCTTTCTTCTCACTCAAAACCTGTCTGAAGGTGCCGTCCAGATTCCTTTGCCAGTAGATCTTGTCACTGTTTACCTGCACAAAATAGNTATTTGAGATTGTTCCTGACTTGAAATACGAAAAAATGGGTGCTTATATATACGTGCATATTTAAAATCGGCGATTATAAGCGTTGTATTTAGTGTTGATTAAAAATTGAAAAATAACAAGTGTGCTTATATTTGCGTAAATACAGTGTCTGAAGTCTTAATACACAAACTTGATTTATATTGATTGTTTCAATGTGATTTCGATGCTTTAAAAGGATGGTGTAAACATGGTTAAGCTGAGATTTGTTCTTGTTTGTTACAAAATTCATCTTTTGGATGGTTTGGTGTGTTTCATTGAGCAAACTCTGTTTGATTAATACCTGGAGTTGGCTTTTCTTAGTGTTGGTTGTCTTTCTGAGCCCTTTGGATTGTCATGTTCTGGTTTCTTGTGATAATCGAGCTTTTTCTGTTGACGTTCAGTTGGTCCTCTGATTGGACCTTGTGTTTCTGTTTGTTTCCCAGAGATTGTTCACCTTTTCTAGGAACACATGCTTTTCAGCGCAGCCACTTTAACAGCTCTGGTGGAACTATTCTCAGGCTTTAAAAGCAGATTCAAAGGTTGAGAAGTCAAACACTGGTGTTAGGAACCTGTCACCGCTGCGAGAAATACTACATGACTGTGACCTTGGTGTTAAATTTGAGCCGAGAGGTTTGAAGATGTGATGTTTTGGACAGCAGTTGCTCTCGCCTTGAGTTTCCTCTCATTAAACTCTTCACACGCATCACTCCAGGTCCGGTTCACTGGTGATGTCACTCAAGGTTGGGAAAGGATTTTTCTGGACACATTTTTTGTAATTGTTTTTGGGCCTAAATTGTGACCGTTTTTGTTATACTAAATCTCAATATCACAGTTTGACATTACCTTCTATCAGATCTTTTTGGTAGATTCCAGAACATTTTGAGAGATAAAATATAGTTGATGAATTTGACATGAGCAGTGGTCCAAAAACACATTTACTGTTCTTAGAGAGGGCGTGGCCTTTAGTGATGCTTTCTATCACATGATGAGTCAGTGAGTTTGCCAATATGGCCACTAGGGGCTGTATCAAAATTGTTATCTACATTTAACCATTCAGTGAAGTTACACACACGCAAACCCAGAGCAGTGGGCAGTCTCGTGGTGTCCGTGGAGCTTGTGGGGGTCAGTGTCTTGACCAAGGTCACTCAGTTGTGAAACCCACTAGACCGCTGGACCACGACTGGCATGGTCTGTTTCTTATATTGAAGCCAGTGATAGTTGTGTTTTCTCATAATCTTAATATTTTTTTCCCGCTTTTTTTTTTTTTTAATCATACATTGGACATTTTAAACATCTTCACTTTACGTTGGTCACTTTAGTTACAATAAAATTTTGCTAATTTTATTGTATTTTTTATCTTATNTTTCTTTTCCAGTTTCCTGGAGTGAGCGTGTCGGGCCTGGACGGAGATCGGCTCTTGTCTTTCTCTTTCTCTCGACATTCATGCATATTCAGCAGCCTGCGATTCGCCATTTCAATTACGCCTTAAACTCACAAGCAGACTGGGCCTGACAGAATCCGGTTGCTCGGCGTGAACGTGTCCGTCAGCTCCTGCCTGCTGGAGACAGCCCTTCTGTGTTTTTATTGGTTGGGTTTTGTTTTTCTGTCGGCTCGCTAGACTGCTTCCATTCATTCTGAGGTTTGACGTCCGGGCCAATCATGACTGGAGTGAAAGAATATTCTAGAGTCTTCTGGTGATCATTTGTGAAATGCTGAGCAATCCGTCAAACGTTGCTTCTAGTGGCCCTGAATGACTGAGCAGGTTTGGTTTCTGTCTTCAGACATTTTAGGCTAGCCATAATATTCAAGGCTTTTCGTGTGTTTGCATTACCAAAGGTTGTGGGTTCAGTTCCTAGTGAATTTGACTTGATCTCTGTTACTGATGAGGTCTGTCTCTCTGTCTGACCATCCATCATACAATTGGTCTGTCTGTCCGTCTCCATCTGTCTATTTGTTCATCTGTCTGTCTATTGATCTCATGATTGGACTGTCTGTCTTTCTGTCCATCAACTGTCTATCTCTTGTATTATGTAATATTTACCCAACATTGGATCTGTATCTATAAACTCAAGCCAACATTTCTTTAGCAAAGCAGTGAAACTTTGTCTTAGTAACAAACTTGTCTTGCGAAATCAAGCACGCGTGAACCATGCGGTCTGAGGGAAATGAGAAAACGATTAGGATGAAATTACTGGAATCACTAAGCGTTTAGTCAGAATTACTGACTACAAAGGTGATACTCTAAACCAGCTTTGTGCTTAAAAACCAATCGCTTAGCATTAATCCTGAAACAGCTATTAGACTTGTCTGAAAGTCACTCTCACTCCTTTTTTTTCTCTTTTCTCTCCCTCTCAGAATCTCTCCCTCTTTCTATTCTTCTTTTGCTCTCTCTTTCTCTCCCAGACTCTTTTTTTTCATCCCTCTTTCTTGTACTCGGTCTCTCTCTTTCTCTCACTCTCTCTATCATCTTTTCGACTGAATCCACTGAAACACATTTAGATTTCTCTCGGGCAACTGGAGTTGTGACGATATCATGATGAGGTCAATGCTTCCAAAGTGTCCACTGCATTATGTGGATAAGTGTCATATGAAACCGCTCCGTTTCAATATTTCCGTGCACTTTGATATCGGCCAGATATTATGAATTTGTGACCTTGAGACTCCAAATTCTCCTCAGACGACTCCAATAAAAGCGCTGAAGGGAAATGTACAGTTTGGAATTTTTTACAACAATTCATATAAAAAGTGCAGTAAATATTTGAAAGCATATCAAATCTGTAATTTGTCTACTGTTTACGTTGTTTAAATTAATAATAAATAAATAAGCACCTACTCAAGTTAGTGAGCACTGCTAGTGCCTTCGAATTCTAAACTTTGCAAATATATATTCATATCATATTAATATAACGTATATTTAAACTAGATATTTAAAAAAAAAAAATATAATTTATTGTAATATTTCAATTTCACTTTCTTTGTTACTTCTTTCTTGTAATTCACCTTTCAAGATCCTCTTTCGGTTGGATAGATTAATGAATAGATGGATGGATGGATGGATGGATGGATGGATGGATGGATGGACAGATGAATATATGAATGAATGGGTGGGTGGATAGATAGATCTTCATGGAGACAAACAGATGGATGAACAGATTATTGGACAGATGGATAGCTGGATGGAGACAAATGGATGGGCCGATGGATTACTGACAGGACAGATGGATGGATGGTTGGACAGTCAGATGAATGGATGGATGGATGGATGGTTAGATAGATAGATAGATAGATAGATAGATAGATAGATAGATAGATAGATAGATAGATAGATAGATAGATAGATAGATAGATAGATAGATAGATAGATAGATAGATAGATGAAAATTTAGGCCTACAGCTTTGGATTAAATAAAGCTGTAAGAAAGCCTCAAGAACCCATTTCAATGGTGCACTCATCTTTTAAACTTGGCAATAATTACAGATATGCATGTTTGCGTTCCGTAATGTTCTCATTGTGTTTCATTAGTTTTTTCTATCTCGGCATAACAGTGGTCACTTTGTCTGGGAGACTAATTAGCCAAAGCATCAAAGTGTTTTTTTTTTTTGCTGTTTTTAGAAGAGGAAAACTAAAGCGGCACTTGAGTCCAAATTCGGCATCAGAGACGGAGTAATTAATGATGTGGTCGCCACCTCACGCATCTTTAATTCAGCGTATATTACATAAAAGCTACTTGATGTAGTGTAGCCCAGTTCTGGTCTCTGTGTTTGTATCTGACCCTCAAGAGAGGCCAGACATCTCTCTTTCCTCTCGTCTCCCTTGATCTTTTACCAGCCTCGTCTTTTCATCTTAACTCTTCATCTGAATATATCACCAGGGCTCTTATTTCTGCGCTCTCTATGGCTTCGGCCTCTTTTCTCTTGCCGGGTGTTTATCACCACTTTCATTGCTTTTGTGTTCGCAAATGAGTTCACGCAGTGGAGAAATGTCAACTCGTGGTGTTTTTGCTGTCATTTATTCCGCAGTGTGAAGGAGTGATTTGCTTTGTGAGCTTGAGAGGAAGAGGACGACTTGAATAATGTAGGGGAATAATTCTGTGTTTGTTATGCAGCGCAGAGGAATTTTTTCACTGGATTTTGCCGAGGATCACAATGGAATCTGAATAGCATCTAGCTAATTACAATTAATGACATTGTTATGACTGTAAGGGCTAGAAATTGTTGCATTGATTCTGCAGATTTAGCTCGAATAGCAACAATCAATTGGTTGGTCAAAAATGTGTTAGAATAACATCTCTGTTATTTGGAATAATAAATAATAATAAAAAAAAATAATTGTTCACAGTGTTTACTAAACTTTTCTTACAAAAATTAAAATAAAACAAACTCTCCCCCTGATGATAAATAATCTATTAGACGGCCAATCTAATCACATTAATAGTTAAATATTTACCAAAAGTGTGGAAGAACAAGAATGGGTGGTATTGTGACCTTACCAACATTTTCTCAATATAATCTTTTTAAACACTTATTAACAATATGTTCTAACAATATAATAATTTCAAACACATCACGTTGACTCAACAAAGTATTATAATTGCCTTTCGATTGTCTTCAGATTTGAAGTAGATCTTTCTGTGAGTGTGAGAAATTCTATAACAATCTGCTTTATCTTTCATAACTGAAGAGTAACAAATCGATGGAGATCCTAATCAATGTCTTCTATTGTCAATCATCATCAATATTATGCAATAAAAGTGCAACAGTGCGATAAAACAACACCAACTGTGAGGTCGATAAAGCCACCGTAAGATAAGATAAGTTCTTTATTCGTCCCACAGTGGGGAAATTTCCTTGTTTGATCGCATATTTATATTTTCCTGTTTGATCGCATATTTATTTATGATCGCAGATATCATTGCATATGATCGCATATTTACCCTCATGCTGGCCGTTCATGTGGACAAAAGTCCTCAGCCGTGGCCCGTGGTTGTAACCTTCATCTGAACTAGTTCGTCCCTCTTGAGCACAGACGTCCGGCTCGGTTCTAACCTCAGGCTCCGGCAGCAGCTGTTCCTGACCAAACCTTGGCACCATTTTAAGCCTCTCGCACCCTAAATTCCACTCCAAGGTGACATGTCCTGGCCTGTCGTCTCTCCAGCATTATGTTTTTCCATTATACAGTGGAGAACTAACTGATTTAGAGTGGATTGGGCGGCAAAGACCCTCTAACTCCTGATCTAGAGGCAGGAGACGTGGCAGCCGGCCCTTTACCATGTGTCTGCCCAGCGCTGGCATCCATCTCTCTCTGTTCACTCTCATCCCAAAGTCAGATGGCATGATTCGGGCATCGTTCGAAACCTGCCAATCCGACCGTCTCTCTCCCTATGGCAGTTCCCAATCCCTCACTGTGACGCAGAGGTCACCCGCAGAACGCCAGCTGACTCCTCAAGCTCCGTGAGTCTTCGGTCAACAAACGGTGCTTGACCATCTAATTAGAAGGAGTGGAGGATGATGATGTCATCAGGGTTGTCGTCTTTCTGCTCGTCGGCCAAGTCATTAAGTCGAGAAGCATCTTCTAGCCATAGTAACAGCTTGATAGTTTCACACCTTATCTTTCCTCATAAAAAGAGATTGATCTGGAGAGGGTTCTTCACCCACGCACCATAAGCCTCGTCTCCTGCCTTTATTTTCGTTTGGATATGGATAAATGAGCTCCAATGCTCAAAGGCCTCGATAATGTGCTTTAACTCCAGATTCAAATATTTACTACTTTACAAGTGTAATTTACAAGATTGCGATGCAGTTGAAATCCGCAGTGGCCACCGTGCAGAAGGGTTTCTGGCTGGACCAGTGAAGAGGACGCTTGATTTCAGGATGCTGAGCTGCAGTGGTCATTAGCTGAGCTGGATGGCAACAGTGGAGTTTCAGAAACTAATATGCTATTCACATTCTCCCTAAAGCAACAGAATAGATTTTCTGGATTGTTACGTAGACTTTTTGGGTCAAGTTATGGTGAGTGCTTTTTATGCCTGATAAATTCCATTTCCTGCTGAATTTACTTATTGAAACTGCTAAATTCAACTGACTATTCTCTTAATAAATGCATATGTTAGTAATCAGAATAAGTGTTGTTAGGAGTGTTTTTGAGAGCATAGTTGTATCTTTTATTGGCTCAATTACAGAAATATTAGACACACAGTGACACTAAACAGAGACAAAATGACACTGGAAAAAGTAAGATTAAACTAAATACAGTGCAATATTTTACAACAAACTGAGACTACAAACCACGCCGCTACCGGCTACAAACAAGTCCAATCTGTCATAGCAGAAAGAGTCGAAACGGTCAAAAATGAAGAACACGGGCAAGGAAAAAGAAAAATCCAAGTAACAGACACAATCAAACCGCTAGGTCGCTGCACAGGGGATAATAATCCTTAACTATGGTGTCGGATAAAGGGAGAGCTTCAAAAGAGCTTAAATGTACCGGACCTGAAACTTATCCAGGACTGAAACGTTTCACTGAATCTCAGGATCTCAGTACTTCATGCAGAGTTAGTGAAAGCGTTAGATTGACTCATGAGATCGACGCAACATGTTGGCCTATTTTTTATCTTTTTCTTATGTTCTGTTAGAACTGTAAATGCATGTTGCTGTTCGGGAAGAAATTGAGTCGATGGGTCGGTATCATTATGTTTCTCCTGATCTATCTCAGCCTCTTATCATTGGGTTCCTGACTGGCAGAGTGGTCACCGCAGTCAGTTCTGTATCGAAACTTGTGTAATTCCCAGTAAATATGCGCACAAAGTAGGGTCTTGATCTCGATGAGCCCGTTCAATTCCGTTTGGGCGACAATGAGCTCTAAATCTCCCGATGACGGCTAGAAACACAGGGGCGATGTCCTTGTCTGTGTCTTAGGAAGTGCTTCCCATTAATCTCGCTATGCTTCTCTGGGTGCAAAGTTATTAACTTTATAAGTTCTAGACGGATTTATCAGATTTGCACTGACTGGTTTGAGAGCGATTCGGTTGGGTTTGAAGAACATGGATGGTAAAGCATTAGGATAATAAAGCTTAAACTGCGTCGTTTGTGCCGGGTTTGATTGTCTCGTGACATTTCTAATGGGGTCTCACCAACAAGGTCGTCAGGAAAAGTGAGCAGCTCTATGTTGCATTGTATGGCAGAACTGAATGAGATGTTGCTCATACTCTGTGTGGAGGATCTTGTTTATGGCCTTTCCTCTGCGATGAGATGTTCAAAGTGCGTCTTGTTATTCTATCGATCCTGAATTACGACTGTTTTGCTTTCATTTTCGCTGCCCGGCTCAGGAAAAAAACCCACTCAAGGACAGCCATGTAAAGACTGCGCTATCAAAGACACAATCCTTTTGGAATTTGCAGTTTCATTATGCCCTGAATGGCCAGGTAATGATTTTTTTATGCCATCCAATGCCTTTTAAAAAGAAATGGCCTGCTCAATAACACTTTTTAAGCATTATTAGTTATGAGTAAACAAATCCATTGGTGGATAAACAAATCCAATGCACTTTAATGCATGCGCCTGGATTTTCTTTCCACCGTTTTAGTTCTCAAGGTCTGCGTGAGCCACGGCCATTCACATTGGAAGAGTTTTCCGCAGGAGAGGTTTTTTATTATTACCCAGCCAGACGTAGAGAGTGACAGACAGTTCGATGGAGAGAGAGAGAAACAGAGAGAGAAAGATATGCTGTTTTACTAGGATTCTGTCAATCATTCCCGAACAGACAGGCTTAGACCTTCGGGTCTAAATGCCCCATTGAGTATGAAGGATTTTTAAACACCCAAAGATGTTTAATAAGAATAGGAGCGGAATTATAAAGTTAAAGGTGTTCTTGTGCTGTTTCCTTCAGTCTCGTTCTGGGATGCTAAAATGCGATCGACTGGTTGATCCCAATGGCAGTTTTGGCTCTAGATTAAAATCATCAATTCCTGCTACGAATTTGTCGTTTGATTGACATACTGGGCAACCAATCAGATCGTTTTTGACACAGGTCACCGCGCACACTCATACAACAATATCGTTATCGAATGAAGCTAGAAACAATGGAGTTACAATGGTTTAAATGACTAGAGGCGCTTTACCAGTCACAAAGCCAATTACATCACCATTTCAACAAAGAATGGGAAAAAAATGTTTTCTGCAATTAAATTTTTTAAATATGTTTGTTTCTTCTGCCAGTTACTGTTGGTTTCCTGAAGTAGGTACATTTTAGCTGCATTTTTGGACTTTTAATAAAAAATTAGAACCAGAAGTGCTACTGTATAGCAGTAAGTGCCGAATATCGTTATAAGCTAAAATATACAGAATGTACATGTGCAGAGATGTGAATCAAATGCTATGAACAAAATCTCTATTTACAATACTCTGAGCCATCAGAAATAGATATAAATCTAATTTACAGATGCATGAACATATTTTACACTGTATACACAGACTATATACACTGTATAAGAATTTAAAAGTGTAATTTATTAAGTATGCATTTTAAGAGAATATTAACGTAATTAAACCAGAAATGTAAAAAATAAAAAAAATGTAATTTGTAGTAATAAATGTTCTATTTTAAGAGAGTATTTTAAGAGAATATTAACGTAATGAAACCAGAAAAGTAAAAAAAAAAAAAAACATATATTTTGTGCTTATATTTGTGTAAATATGGTATTTTAAACCGCACTGTATTTTACTTTTCCTGTCGTGAGGTAACATACAAAAGCATTATTTTCTTACTTTTCTTGCATTACGGTTTTCCACCAAATCTGTCCATTTTAATCACTTTGCTGGGGTGCTTGTCCCCCCCAAAATCTGTCCATTTTAATCACACCTTGGGGTGCTTGTATTCACCTAAAGTATATAAATATATATTTTATAAGAAGCCGAAAAAGTGTGTCCACCACTGGTCTAGGTGCTCATCTAGTACCCTATTCATTTTTGATGGTGAAAAGCTGGCGGGCCACAGTAATTGTGAGAGAATCATGGCCGGGTTGTTGCTGATGTTTGTGTGATGCTATCAGGCTGATGCTCCGTCATGTGCTACCATGGGATTGCCTGATGTCTGATGACTTTCAGCGGAACTCCTCCACGCTCTTTTTGCCATCACAGCTGATGAAGAAGATATGAGTCACCCCCATAAATGTCGACAGCGGCTCCCACCAAAGGTCAACCACGCCAGACAAAATGAGCCCATTACAGCTATTTCAGCCAACCACTGAATGGGAAATCATCAGTTCTCATTTCATGAAACATAGTCGTTAGATTATTAGCTGAGGGAAAGGCTGAGGAAAATATTGAAGATTTCAAGTAGATCAGAATTTCTTCTAGTCTTTTTTTGCATTACGCTTTTAAAAGCTTCGGATTGAATGAAAGCCTCCTCGCCATGGTGAAATAAAATATGATGGTTAGCAGTACTGTTCTGTAAAAAAGGAAATGTCCGTGTTTAACAGTGAGGACTGACAATCCAAATGTTTTTTTTTTTTTTTTTTGCCCTTAAAAACTATTTAGACATGTATACATTTTGACATGAACAAAGCACAAAGTGACACTATGAAAGTTTATTTATTTATTTTTTTTTTTTTGTAGTTAAATTACATTTAAATGACATTAAACAGACAGCTTCTTGGGAAAGGAAGTTCTGACCACTAGAATCAACTTTTTGTTTCATATTGAGGTAAAACGATATAAAAATGATATGAGTCACAAGTAAGGTTGGTTAAATACAGAAAAAAAATGCATTTTTAGAGAGTATTAGCGTAATTAAAACAGAAATGTAAAAAACAAAAAAATATATAATGTTTGTGCTATTTGCGTAAATATGCTATTTTAAACGAATTATGTCCTGTCGTGAGGTCGTCCTGTCATTTTTGCCTGTTTTTCTGACGATCTTCTAAAAATCTGTCCATTTTATTCACTTTTTGCCTTTTGTTCATGAGCCTTACAGCAAATTTGACCTTTACAGCAACGTATTAATGTTCTTCAGTAGTTGATACGGTAACATTGACTTTGAGTTGATTTGTTCAGTTGCGTCAGAAAAGGAAATAATACATAAATCCTCGTGTTTTTAATGAATACAAATGTTCCTTGTACGTCTGTCCTGAGATTTGCGCTGCTAAATCTAATTCCAGTTTCTCTGTGGAGATTGTGTGTGGATTGTGTGTTTTTCTTGGAATTCTCCTCTGAGGTTCTCGTGGGAAAACATGATCGAGATGATTGACAAAGAAGAATTTGAGAGTTTTTTCCTCAAAAAAACAGAAGCCTTTATTTCACAAAGTTGCAAACATTTCACAAAAGCTCTTCAAACTGAAAATTAGACGCAAGAACCGTAGCAAACAGTCGACTAGTGTGCAAGCACACAAAACCACTATTCTCCTAATTTCACCCAAGGTATCTCTTATCTATCTATTATGCTTTTTTTTTCCTAAAGTCACGTGTTTTAGTAAAAAAAATGCATATTTTTATTAAGCGATGGACGTGCTGAAGAGCAGCCACGTGTTTGAGGAATGTTTCTGCTGATCATGGCTTGATAACAGATGCGGCCTGTGTTGTGCGGCCGTAGTGAATAGGAAAGATCGACATATTTACAACAATGTTCAAAGGTCGTTTGTTGCCACAGATCTGGGAAAGTGTCTTGCAGAATAATCAGACTCTACATTTTTTTTTTCACCTATATTTACGATATTTTTTGTGGTCGATCTTTTGAGTTTAATCATTTTGACTGTTTTTATTTTTTTCATTTGAAAAACATCCTACTGTTCATGTTCTGTTTGTTTGTTCGGAAAGTTTAATTGTGACAAAAATATTTTTTGTTTTTTTTTGTGTAATCAGACCAGAAATATTCTATATTTATTTCCTTCCCTTTCCATTGTGTGTTTTTTTTTTTTGCATTTACATTTTTTTTCCCCGGTTTCACTGGCCACAAGTTCTAATCCCGAAATGTCTCCGGGTGCATGTGTGTGTGTGTGTGTGTGTGTGTGTGTGTGTGTGTGTTTGTGTGTGTGTGTTCACATCACTAGATGACTTAAATCTTAAATATGACCTTGTGTATATTCTTAGTGAGTTTCAGCTCACCTTGTGTGTCACATGTGTCACATACTAACTTGGTGAATTTAGTCCTTAGGGAAGAAGGTGTCACCATTATAGTAGAGTAACTATTTTAAGATTTAAAAAAAAAAAACTTTATTAGCCCCTTTCACACAGCAATGCCAGAAAAATGCAGGAAAAATACTAGACCAACTTTGCCGCTTAATACTGTTCACACAAGCGCTGTCATTCCCGCATTTTACCGGTAAAGAACTATTCACACGGCATTTTCAAAATACCGGTATTTTCGGTGACATCATCAACTGGCGACACAATTTAAACAGCTGCCCCTTTGTAAACATGAATAATGGTGGTAATTGTTTCATATGTGATTGCGTCAATATCTGTTCCTTTGATGAGGTGACAAATGTCTTCATCCGCCTGAATTATTAGAAGCGCTTAGTTGCCGTCGTTCCAGTTGGAGGACATTTCCAAAAACTTAACTTCCAAAAGGAAAAACTGAAAATGATCACATAAGTTTGTGTATAAAGTTTCTCTGTGAAGAGCAAAACCTCAACAGGGTTCTCACATTCCAGTGAGATTCCAGACCATCTCCACATCTCACATCTTCATTCTGTCATGAGTCTCACTGTGCCAAGTCTTCACCCCTGGCATAAGGAAGTCCATCTCAGTCTGGTTCGATCTTTTTTTGTGTACCAGTATTACTTGTGAATTATCTATTGTATGGATGGACAGTTAGAATAAAGAAGCTTGCTGCATAAATCCTCAATGGAGCAGCGTGAGGACTCGTTCATTTAATGTCATCCACATTGTGACAAATGCTCGTCACAGATCGGCCTCTGTCTGGTCACAGATGTTCTTGGCTATTACATGACTGTCTGTCATCACTTTGCTTCTGCTCCACTGTAAAATTCCAATCTGGAGAACATAGAGCCATAATTGCCATGTTAATGTGCTTTCTATAGACCTTCATTGGTGTTTTCGTAATTCTATACTACCGCGATACCCCGACTTACAAATGTCCTAGATAACGAAAAGTAACAAATTGTAACAAAAAGCAGCGAAAATGTCGTCCGGAGTTCCGAAATATTTCCGCTATACAAAAGGAGTGTGTCATTTTTCATCCGCTAGCATTTCTTTTCTATCCGCTAGCATGCAGGGAGATGAGAGTCCAGACATGTATAAAATGTGTTATACTTTATTATACTTTATTCTACCGCGCACCTCAAATAAACAACAAAAACACTAGTTAGTTTCAGAGATTTTGCTTCCTACATATCCAATAAGCCTGTCTTCTCCCAGAGTGGAGATGCTTTTTTTTTCACTTGAATTGATGTCCTGCAAACCCGCTGAGAATTCCGTAATCTTGTGAAAACGATGACGTCGCTTGGTCTCAGGAATCTCAGGAATTTTTCACGACGTCATTTCAAGATGGCGGACATGTGATATTGTCCCTATGTCGTTATGTACTGTACCACTGGTAATATATTGTCATGCTATCATTTATAAAAACATATTGTCGGAATTTATGAAGTCAATGCACGGATTACATTGATTACGCGTAAAATGCGGCTCTGCTAACGGAATTTTCGCCAAACTAAGTGTGACGTGAATCCATTCATTCATGTTTCAAACCACTTGTCTTTTTCAGTTGTGGGCTGAATACAATCCCGGTTTCTTTTATTTGACTTAAGCTGAAAGAACACTTCAGCCTCAGAGGTAATTACTTGATGGAATGTCGACTTTACAGACACTTTACGGCTAGGAAATCAAGATGGAGTTCAGTGTTTCCCAGGGTCAGTCAGAGTTTTCTCCAGGGCTGATGGAGGTTTGGACTGAACTGGTACAGATGGATGGTTCCGGAGCTGAAGATCGCCAGATGTGCTGCGAAATTTAGCTTTGCCAGCAGCATCATCATCATCATCTGGCGCCCTTGAATCCACAGCTTGTTTGGAACGGACAGAAGTTGCTCAGTTCGGATTTATCTATATTTATAGTCATGATTTGATTTCTATTGTCTGACATTTTTGTAAAAGACCATATTGATTCTGCAAACACCGTGTTCATTTGAATTCTGTGAACCACCTCGTGAAGTTTGATTTAATAGACGTGCCTGTGTAACTGGATTTTAGATGCAGTGGATGTGCTTAGTCAAAAGCCTTATCACAGTTTAAAATCACTTTTCTTAGAAAAACAAAATCAGTAAAATCACTGTAACATTCCAGTGGCTGATTTGTGAACCAATCACAGTTAAGAGACTTGTTTGGTCTTCAGATCCATCAATTGTAATTAGGACAAACTCTTTTTAGTTGAATTTTAAAAACGAATCATTGTTTGCTTATTGTTGGCTTTTGCTGTACCCGTTTTTCATCACGCCGAAGTAGAAAATCACATTTTACATGTTTGTTGTTTTGTCAAGGCAAAACCTGTTCACTTGACATTTGCGAGGCAGCTTTGGGAGTTCTTATGGTTTTAAAGATGCTTAAATACTGCAAAATCGGGCAGCACAATGGCCTAGTGGGTAACTCTGTCAACACACAGCTAGATCTACTCACAACTTCCAGTCAGGACTTTTTGTTGGAAGTGTGTGTGTGCTCCGGTCTCCTCACACAGTTCAATCATGCTTTCAGGACAAATGGAGTGTTTCAATTGGCCAGAGGTGTAAACGTTAATGCACATTCAAGCCTGTGTGAAATGGAAAAGGCAGTTGAGAAAATAAATGAATGGCGTAATTTGCATTCCGGCGTTAAATGTGTCATTAAGGCTGCCCACTGCTCCGGGTTTGTGTGTGTGCACTTCACAGAAGGTTAAATGGAGAGCACAATTTTGATATGGTCTGTAGTGGTATATATCTGTAGTGGTCGTATCGACAATATCGACTCTATCACCTCTAAAAGTTAAGGTTCGAATCCCAGTTTATGCCAATTAAAGCGCCCGCCAAACAAATATGCAAATATGATGGTCCTGTCCTTCCTAAAACTGCTCTCCTCCTTTCCGTGAGCATCCTGGAATATTTCACTTAATGAAGACTAATAGCACGTGAATAGTCACCTGCTTTTTACTACTTCCTCCAGTGATGGAACGCATCCTTGCTGCGAGCATGATCTCACCGAGAGATTTCTTCACTTGCGTAGAATGAAATAATAGACTTAATGGGCAGGAATGATGCTCAACACAGATTCAGTTCATTCTCATTAACATCCTCCGAGTGCCGTGATTAGCAGGCACTTCAGCAATGCAGCGCTATAGAAAAGCTTGTTTGGAAATCAGCATCTCTGTGTCTAACACTTTCCCAGTCTAGACTTTAATCTGTGAGTAATCCTCATGAAAAAAATTATTGGAAAAAAAAAACATGCTGGATTTTTTTTTTAATAATGCGAGAGCAGCATCCGTGCACAGGCTTTTGATGGAGAATTTCTTCCAAGCGATTGAGTTTATCATTACACCTCGACATTATTCCAGCCTCAGACGGTTAGCATGAGCGCTCGCGCTGCCTAATTCACTTAATTCCGTGATTATCGATTCCGCCGGGCTCCGGGCAGAAAGGTCAATGTTTGCCTTGTGCTCACCTGAAATTTATAACGTCATTCAAAATGAGGCAGTGTAGAAAAAAAAGCTATTTTAGCAGCCAACATGAACAACATTGCTTTACTCAAGCCTCTCCAGGAACGAGGTTGTGGGTTAGATCAGGGGTGGGCACACTTTTTGATTTGCAGGCACGATGGGTTGTATGTGGTTTTCCTAATTTTGAACACAAATTTTGTACAATGGACATTTATCTCAAGACTCTTTTTTTCTAAAGACTCTTCTTATGAGCGGAGAAAAGCGGTATATAAATAAACTTGAACTTGAAATTCTAACGTTTGACAAAGGGGCCGGACCAGGAGCAGTGGATGAGATGTTTTGGAAACCTCACCATTCTGCAGAAAAAAATACACATCTTGGTATATGGAGGAAATGCTTTAATTCCATAAGAAAATGTACAACAAAATATCTGATTTTGGAAAAAATATCTGACTTTCATTCAGTTTTTTTACAAGCTCGGCGGGCCGGATTAAAACGTTTAACAGGCCGCACATGGCCCTCGGGCCTTAGTTTGCCCATTCCTGGGTTAGATTGACTATACATAAAATGCGTAGCTCTTTATAATAACTACACCCGTATTTAGCATTAACTAAGCATGAATAAGAACTTTATTCATTGTTAACAAAGTATGATCTAGGCATGACATATCAACATTAAATTCGTAATAAACCATAAACAGCTTTCACTTTAGAAGAGGTCACAAAACCTTAACTAACTATTAACAAGCTTCTGAACTCTTCATGAATTACAGTATGAGGTAATTCTATGCGTTGTTAAGTAATTATTAACAATGACTAAGCCGCTTGTTCATGAGATTATTCATTAGATGTTCATCATTAACAAACGTGTCACTGTGTATTTGCCCCGTCTATTTCATACGCTGTTCTTAGTTATGCTTAGTTGATGCTGAGTAAAAAAAAAAAGCATCTGATAAATGCATAAAAGTTGTATACAAGTGCACATTTGTGTAGGTGCATTTTTCAAAAATGCGTTAAAGTTGAATTAACATACGTTTCTCAAAGCTTTGTGTTGACATAAAAAGAAAGAATCAGCCTGTGAATCAATTTTCCTTTTCTTTTGTTGCAATAGACCTGCGCAAATGTCAGGCCCGTGTTCATGTTTTGTAGTCTATATAAAGGAAAAGATCATTCACGTCTGCACTAAACTCTGCTCTCGGTATAAGTGCTTTCATTATTCTGTCCCTTTTCACGTTTTCTGATTTATTCAGCACTAGTTTCTCCATCTCCACACCGCCAGACTTTGGTGTTTGGTTATGTTAATCGGCCAAACTTTAATTCCCGGTGTAGCGTATTACTTTGGGTGAAGGGAATAACGCTGTATTAGCTTATTAAAAACCTCAATCTGTCTCCTACAAACCGCTATCCTTTTCTATTTCGCTCCAGTGTTGATGATGAAATGGAGTGAGGGCTTCCAGGCAGCTCGACCTGAAGATCAGATAGACTTGTTTGAACACACAATTGACTCTGAAGTCAGTCGTAATGGTTTAAATTATCTCAAAGTAATTCAAGTAGAAGAATAGTCGGTGACCTAGATTTTTATGTGTGTGTGTGTGTGTGTGTGTGTGTTTTCCAAGCCATATTTTTATTGTTGAGCCTGAATTTGGTTTGTTTCAAATTTTATAAAATTGTTAAATTGTAAAGCATCAAAGAGGTAAATGTTGTATTGGCATCTTTAGCAATTCATCCATCCATTTGTTGAACCTATTTTTCCATTTCGGGGTTCACGAGGAGCGGGGTTTCATCACCAATAGTGGCCAGATTGACACTCACTAGATATTTACACCTACATCTCACACCTACACGTATTTTTCAGACAATTTTTCAGAAACCTATTCATCAGAACAGATGGAAACTGGAGATCTGGAAGAAACCCGCTGCATTTTTTTGCAAAAAAAAGTGTAAAGTACAAAGTCTACAACCTTCACAACATTTAAAAAAGCACTAAGAAATGAGTATCGCAACGGTGAAAAAACTGTAAAAGTTTTGTCTAGTGTGTTTACTGACTGTCATGCGGTTCTGTATAGTAAGATTCTGTATTTAGCCTTGTGTGAATATCTACTGTACAAATTGCATCACTTGCTCCTCTTTTTGTAAGTCGCTTTGAATAAAAGCGTCTGCCAAACGACTGTAAAGTAAAGTAGATACTGTAGTTTGGTAGTAACCAGTAAAAGACACTTGTGCAATAGTTTCCATTCCAGAAATAAGAGAGGGCACATTACTCAAGGTTGGCTCAGAACCTATGGATTCACTGTCATCATTGTTTTCAAGAAATATTATTTTAATCATTAATCTCTGATACACATTGTATCCTTCAAATGAGATTTAGAGGAAAGCAATAAGGCTTTGCCACAGCACTGGGATGATATTACTGCACTGTCAGGGGCCGTGGGGAGGCAGGGCCCGGGGCCGACTGCAGGCGGAGAGAGAGTGAGGAGCATCCTTCAAAAACACCTCTGCATCTCACCCAGATCCTCAAATAACCAGGGATGTTCTGTTTTTGGCTCTACGAGAACAGCTCGTTTAAAACAGAAGTTCGGTTGGTTGTTGTGGCCGTTTTTTCCGTCTATTCTGCAGTGTCATTGGATTGGTGGTTCTGAAGTGCTGGTGTTTAATAGAAAGGCCTTGGGGAAATTTCACTCAGTCTTTGCTTGTGGCTTTCCAGACCAGAGCAAAGCTCAGAGCTCATTTTTCAGTAATCCTTGGAGCACGTGTCGGGTCGTTTGAAAGTCAGCGCTTGTCAAATCTTGATGGTTCGGGTTCTTTTTAGATATATTTTAGAGGTGAACGTTTCCTTTTGCTTATACACTTTACAGCACAACATAAAAGTGGGTTGGATTGAAATGAAATGGTGTCACGTAATAAGTTTGCCAAGGGCTGCGAGATCAGAAACTACTGCTTATCTGATACACAATTATTGTGTATCAAAATGTAAATTTCTCTTTGTTGAGACAAATAAAGGTCTTCTTCTTCTTCTTCTTCTTCTAATTAGTAATAATTAGTTACAATCACTGTAACATTCACAAGACTCATGAAAATATTAAAATGATAATTTTAAAGTAACTTTGTTACTTGTGAAATCAAATTCAAATTTGTATTTGTCACATTCACATTCTACATGAAGTGAAATGTATTTTCCAATCGTCCAGCATTTAAACATGGAGTTTGGTTTTGGGGGGAGGGGATGGATACTAAAGCAAGAAATATAATAAAAAAAGAAGATAAAAGATAAAAATATAATATAATAAAATACTGTGATAAGATAAAAATATGAATAACATGCAAAACAAACTATGAAGAGACAAATCCAAAAAAAAAAAAAAACAGTAGAATAAGGATACAAAATGAGTAGAAATACAAAGAAGTAAAATGTATGAATATGAATAAAATGTGTAAACAACTAAAACGTCTTTCCAACAACAAAATAATAGTTTACTTGTATAACGTGAATCAAAATAATCGTGATACCCATCGTTCATGCTATTGTGCAGCTCCTTCATGCCGCGACTATTTCTTTTAATATTTTAACGCTTCTTCCCATTTCAGATTTCGTTATTATGTTTTTTTTTCCACAACAGTATCTCCCAGTCCCACTGCAGCCAGGATCAGGTGTTCTTGCGCTCAGGCATGAGCAGAACTGTGTTCAGTCAGTAATGACACCCATGAAAGGTCAGAGCACATGTCAACCCACTTTAAAAAATGGAGTCGTAAAGACTAGCGCGTGGAGGTCCGCCGTCATCTCGTGTCATCTCCTGGCAGCCGCACAAGTCTTGAAGTGTCTGGACAGGTTTAATGAGAAGCGGTGGGACGCGGGGCGGACGGCCCCCTGCTACCCAAACCTTTCCCACTCCACCGCATCGGCTCCCAGAGTCATCTCGCAGTTCCCACTCAGAGTCTCTTCATTATATTAGCTGGCAGATGGAGGGTCTGCTGAGCTTGAGCTTTATTCGTTGTGACTTGTTTTTCATTAGGACCTAATTTAACGTCAGGAAGGATAACTGCAAGGAGCCAAGTGGTATATAACAATTATGGCACTCGCAGGTTAGGCCCTTGCACACCGCCCTCAGGTATAAGTGTGCTCCTCCTTGTTAGTCAAAGACTCCATTCATTATTGTTGAATTTAGCGGGTGATCAGAGATGTTAGACGTGTCAGGGTGGGCTCCGCTAATCAGCCAGTTGTTTAAAAGAATGAGATCTGGCTTGGAGAAGGTTCGTATATCTGATTCAGTCAGGCGTAGCATCTGTTCCACTTGCTCTAAAACCAACCTCCACAACCAAGGAACCAACCTCAAGCATCTCAATTTGACTCATTTTGATATCGTTTTACTTGATTAAAAGATAACAAAATGTCGATTTAGTTGGTCAGAACTTCATCTCCCAAAAGCCTTTGCCTCTCGACACAGAGCAACTGTGTGAGGCTTCTCGAGCTCTGTTGAAGAGGATCGTAGCTAAGGATTATTATTCACTGTTTAGCAGACCGAACATTTTGATTGTGTCTGTTCCTTGTATTTTTTACTCGTTGTCTGTCCTGTCCTTTTCAACTGTTTCGACCGATTCTGCGATGACACATTGGGACTAGGGACTGGTCATTTTGGCTGTAAATTACTTGCTATACTGAAATCCGTGACTTTTGTTGGAAAGTTTTGTTTTAATCAAGAGTGAGTCTTGGAGAAAATCTACCCGTCTCCTTTACTGGCCAACTCAGGAAGCACCCGTGTGTGTTGACCATAGTTGGAAGCTTGCCACACTGGTTCCATCCAAAAGCAACGGAAAGTCTCAAAGTAGTTCAGAGTGGTTCAGAGAAGAACGACTGAAAGGCTGTTGCATTCCCAGCTATCTATGTTTCTGGATTGACTCTCGATAACTCAGAAAGTATCGGATAGAATTAATAACTCACGGGTATGGGTTTGGGGAGGGATTCGAACCAACCAGATCGGGATTGAACCTGCAATGCCCGGTTGGCACATCTAACAACCCCACCATATAAGCAACCTGGTATTATCAGTGATGGTGTTAGCTTGGAAGATACCAAACCTTCAGAATGTCTTAGATGTTGCTACTCAAGACTGCAAAGTGAACAATTCCTAGCTTTTTTTATCAATAAATGCACCATTTCCCAAGAGAAAAAGACATAAGCAAGAATCAAACGCTGGGGTTAGATGTGTCAGGGACTTTCATTTAGGCCATTAAACAGGCCCTGTACGCCATAAGAACTGAGCTGATCTGTTCCACTGCCAGCTAAACTATTCAATTACCTCAAACACATTCGAGATCAATGGCTGTATTTCTTCTTCCCGGTGAGTTAAGCAATTCATCTTGTATTAGTAGTGACATAGTCTTCCAAGAAATCAACTCTTCTTTCATCTTCATTCTCACGTCCCGGGCGACATATCGATTCCTAATAAGAAAACAGTGAGAGGGGGAAAGAGCAAGACGTAGAGAGCCGGAGTGTCGGATACAGGGAAGTGGAGGGGGAAAACAAGCAGGTCTTGCTGTGAAAGAAACTTCAGTGCCTAGAAAGAAGCCCAGGGCCTAATTTCCCATGGCTCCAGCCTCAAGGATAATTTGTGTAAGTGAAAAGACTGACCTCCTTGAAGATTAAACAATTAGCAGCTCCTCAGCCCAGGATGAGCACAACCAGACTGTCTCTGGAGAAAGCCACCAATTACAACCAGACCAAACTTTGTTATACGTTGAAGACATCTCCTGTGTTACTGGTACTGTCAATACCCAACATGTGAACATGACTGACATGGCCACAACCAGAAAGCCTGAGGCAATAAGATCTTTTTTTCAACAATTTACCACTAAGTAGTGTTGTCACCTCAGCCAGGAGAGTCCATTTGAGGCCCGGTTGTTGTCTTTTTCTGTATACTTCCACGTTCTCCAAGTGGTTTTGAATGTTCTCCGTCTGGCGTATGTTTCTTCTAACCACATCTCCAGTTTCCTCCCACAGTCCAAAACAAGATGTCAGCAGAATTGGAATTCGCTAAATTGTTGTGTGTGATTGACACTGTGGATGTGTGTCCCGCTCTATGATTGGTTGACTACCAGGATCGGTTTGCCACTTTCTGGTCCAGAGTGGCTGGGATTGGTTCATACTCCTCTTGACCTAGAAATGGAGAAATACAGGTTTTGTGTTATATTGTTAATGCCAAATATGGAAGATGGTGTCTCTCTCCTAAGCAACTTTATAGTGTCCATTTGTCTCATTTTAGAGTGAAATTGGATATTTCCGAAAGTGATGAATATAGGATGCAAATTTGGTCCAAAAAATGTAAAATGTTTGTTGTTTTTTTTTTTTTTTACAAAAACCACTATTCTTGTGTGTTCAATCTAGATTTACTATTTTTGTGGGAATTTTGACCAGCTAAATGATCCCTATAAAACACTGAATCCATTGCTTTACATATAAACCTCAGACTCGTTTTACTTTTGCATTCGGTAATAGTTTCTCCCTGGGTTTATTTGTGTTCAGATGGATCTTTTTTCTGCACTGCAAAGTCGATTTGTTCCGTTTCACTCAAACTCAAGCCAACCGACAGAAGGCATTAATAATACGCCTCGGTGTCGCTTTCACCACTATTGCGGAGTGTGGTGGGTCTGTTCAACTTGCATTAGCATCACCCACACAAGCCCACTGTAATTCCGGTCTGAAGGAAAGGGAATTGCTTGAGTGTGTACGGCAGGGATGTTTTGGCTCGGTTGTAATAACGTGTCAAATTATCATTTCTCCAATTCAGAATGCACAAAGGCCAGGCTGTAATTGCTTAACCTGCAGCGTCTTTGTGGTGATGCGGTAATGAACACTTTCAGACAATAACAATGCATCCATTTCCCGTCAGCGACCCTGTCTGAAGCCTGAGCTGATACTTGGAGCTAATGATTTGCTTTTTCTTCGTGACTTGATGACGGTTAATATGCATTTATGAATCCTTTTTGTGATTTTGTGTGAACTTTGGTGTGGAGAATGGATATCTGGCATATTAGCACTAAAGTGTTTAATAAATACAAAGATTTATCAGTGTATATAAGTGGAAAAAGTAATGTTGTGTTTGACAGGAACAGACACAATCAAAACGCTTGGTCGCTGCTCAGGGGATAAAAACCCGCTATGATCCTCTTCACACGGCGTTGGATAAACAGAGAGATTGAAACAGGCCTGAGCTTGAAACAATTGCTTTATACATGAGCGGACTAGAGAGCAAAGGATGTTGGGAAATGAAGTTCTAACCACTAGAATCGACTTTTTGTTATCTATTATTCAAGTAAAACGATATCAAATTGATATGAGTCACAAGCTAGGTTTGTTAATTAAAAAAAATGTATATTTAAGAGAATTCTTTTAGAGAACGTTAAATCTGAGCTGATCTCGTTTTAGTTTGTTTTGCACAACTGAATGTGAAATTTTGTAAATATCAATGTCTAGAACACAACAAAAGTATTTTTCTAAAACGTTGATAAAATATGATTTATAACTTCGCCATCAATATTTCATTAAAAAAAATCTTAAACAAAAGGTGAAAACACATCAGAGAACAAAATGTGAGCCGTCCGAAAAAAAAAAAAAAGTATTTTATAGTGCTAAGGAAAATAAATTCCGTAGAGACCCCGAGTCTGCTGCTGCTGACGTGATTGCACTAGTCACTTTTTTTTAGATTTCATTCGCCATTGCTTTAAATCCCATTCTAATCTATGCAAGAACAGTTACACAAGCAAAATAAAAAAGAGAAAACAACTAGAGTGTTTTTTACAACTATTCAATGAAAATGCATTGTTTTTATCCTCAACACAACTGTTATTATTCCTCTAATTCAGCTTTGGTAGGAAATGTGCTTAGAGTAACATCTTCACAGCTAGTCAGTAAACTTCTTATGAACCTTAGTGTAATTTTTGTATTATGTTACAGACAGTGCAAATTTGTACAAATATGTTCTAAACCTTTCCATATGAGATTTAAATCCATAGTTTGGTAGAATATGCATTATTTTCAACCACATTGAGAGAAGCAGCTATAGGAAAGGAAAAGGGATTTGATGTGGTCAGATTTCAGGTTCTCATGTTCAACAGATGAAGAGAGAACTGAGGAGATCAGCCCACCCTGTCAAAGCTGGTCAGCAGTGATGGATCACAGAGATTAGTGATACGGTAGCTGAAGCAGATCACCTAGAGCTGGAGCCGCGGTGAGATGATCCGCGGGATGATCCCTGAGATCATGTTCAGTCCTTAAATCGCTTCAACTGGTCCTCGGATGATACACTGATGTTGATGATCATCATTTTGTCGCTTACAGAACATTTGCAGTTTCAAACTTGTGAGCACTAAGTTGCCGTAGGTTGATCTATCTCCAGAACACTAATATTCACACTATTCCATTGCTGGTTTTGCCAGCTTAAATGAAAGAAAACAAAGTCCGCAGTTAATGAAGTGATCTCTGGAATCTTTTAATTCCC
>SOMO01000015.1:528571-552920 GCA_028128575.1 Paedocypris carbunculus | reverse complement strand
GCATTTTTACTCACTAGTGCTTCTCTTTCGGCTATTCACTTATACAATATTTAACTGAATTTTACCAATTTTCTTTTTTCTTCTAAAAGCTAGAAGTGAAACATCTACCAATCTGACCATACTGTTTTTACTTGGCTAAAATTGTTACGTTATGTATTATTATGTATAACAATTATAAAAATTATGTGTCTGTAGCCATTTTTTAATTTTGTGCTCGACCGTGATGTGGCATAAGAAGGGACTGACATGGATGTTGTGTGTCAGTGGGCACGAGTGGGCGGGGTTAACATTGGCTTGAGGGCAGTGCCAGTCGAGGCAACAGATGGCGCATGTCTCTGATTGGTGGAAGGTGTTTAATGAGCAAAAATGGCTGTTTAATTACCTGTCAAGTTGTCCGTCTCTAACATCCTCATGCTTGTGATGCTGCAGGCCTGGTGGAATTCAGTCTGTGCTGGCACCACGGAACGTTCTGGTGTGTTTCGTAACGTTAGATTGTGCTGGATCTTTTTTTCACTGTTGTTCTTCTCTTCCTGCAGTATGCACCGGCACAGAGAATAAACTCAGCACTCTGTCAGACCTGGACCAGCAGTATCGGACCCTTCGTAAATACTACGAGAACTGCGAAGTGGTGATGGGTAACCTGGAGATCACCAGCATTGATCGCAGCCGTGACCTGTCGTTTCTCAGGGTGAGTAATTCACGTGTCTTTTCTCACTCCACATGCTGCCGTCAAATTTCTTTTTGTCATATTACAAGAATAGAAGAACCGTACAAGACAGTTGTTAGGTGTGTTGTTGACGTACAATCGCGTTTGGTTCCAACGTCTAATTTTTATCTAATCTAAATATATTAAATTATCTTGTAATTTTTTCAATTTCTTGACTCTAGTTTAGTTTATTTTTACATAAAAACACACAAATCTAAATAAAGTCNCAATCACTTTTTTATCAAAAAAGGAAAAAAATAAATTACTTGCACATTTGGGAATTGAGTAAATTATTATTACTATTTTCGGGTCATGTGACTCCAGAAGTGGACGTTTTCTTAAAGGGAAAGTAATTGGAATAACCAACCTGGAAAAATGTGAACCATTATTAGAATCTGAATTTCTATTTCGATTATTTTTCAATAAATCGCCTTAGCCCTTCACCTCACCACGCCGACTCATGTTGAGAATGAATGTCTTCTAAACAGATTGCCTCACTCGCCACGTTTTGGTGAAAACACAAGTCTTGAGAGCGATGAGATCACAGGGAAAGACGTGGTAGGACGTTGGGGAGCTTCACCTTGCTCAACAAATGACCACATGGTCGAAATATCAATTCTTGTAATTTACGTAGATCATAAGTCCAAGACGTGGCAACTGAAAAGAGTGAAGGTCAGTGACGAGGAGACAAAGTCCTTTAATTCTTACACTGACACACACACACACACACACACACACACACACACTAAATGCGTACTACTATTAAAGGAAAAAATATGTCTGACCATCTCTTGTCACAATAATAGGTGTTATCTTCCACAATGCAGTGCTGAGAATAATTGCTGGTCAGGAAAGGGTCAAGGCTCTTTTCTGCAGAACCAAGGTAGATGCTGAAGTCGTGTTGGACATGGTTGGCAAGTCCTCGGCGGGTTTTTGCATTGAACACGTCCTTACAAAATGATTGGGTCCAGAATAAGCGTTCTTATCTGCTTTTTCTGGACAAACATGTTGGCGTATTTTGAGTTTTGTTGATGCATTTAATGTTCAAGCTAAAGAACGACTCCAAGTTGTCAACTACGTAGATTTAGTTTTTGGTCACCAGTCGAATCGGGCATTCAGGTTCAACTCATTTTCTTCTAACATTATATATGGATACGATTTTGTTCTATTTCTTTCCACATTTATGCCTCACATAAAACTCTTAGTTAATGGAATTTATGGTAGACTTTTGATTGTGGGATACAAATCCTAGTTTTAGTTCTTTGTGTTAAATCAGATACAGTATAAAGTCTAATATTTTTTTCCAATTATTTTTCTCATTTAAATTTATTTTCCCTTTTCTATAGATTTCTCACATTTTGCTTCAACTCTTAAAAACAAAGCCTAGTTTTTAAAGTTCCTTCTTGTTGTTACAGTATACAGTATTTATATTTTTATAAAGAATATACATTAGATAAAATCAAGACTAATATTTTTTTTTTTATTATTTTTTTACATTTTAAATTTTAAACTTACCTTTAGATTTTTCATTTTTTCATAGCTCCTTCTCCTCTAGATTACATCTATATTTATATAAAAAATACACATTTTCCTATACAATCTATACTCAATTTAAATAAAATTGTAAATATAATTCTTAAAATAGTCTGCATACTATTCCAGTTACACATATATGCTGCTCTAAAGTTCAAACCCCAGCATCTCTAGTTGCAGGCTTCACATTCCCACACGAAGCTTTAGCCAAATATGTAATACTGAGCTCCATGATTACACACAGCACACAGTTCCTCCCCGTAGGCAACAGAGACCCTGCGAGACCCCCGGGCAGCTATTGGCCTCCTGCAGGGAAAATGGACCAATGCGAGCGCAGCCGTCAGTGTTTCACGGCTGATAAACGGAGGCGGTTTACTGCTCAGCCTTTACGGAATGATGGTTCGGGGGAGAAATGCGCACTGTGCTTAGACATCAATCTAAAAACAATTTTACTCCGTGTTTATTCCTCTGCACTATAGGGGATCCCACACACACCACCAGACACTCGGCGGAGAACACGATGCTCTCAGCAAACGCCGGGCGTCTTTGTGGGCCAATCAGGTCTCGGCGTATCTCCAGGCTCCGAGTTGCACAGGTTAATTGAATGTGTTAATTGAGAACAACAGCAGGGCGAAAGGGGGAGTCACCGGTGTATATTTTTAATACCGTAAAACGTTAATAACACACACCCCCAGGGTCCTGGAGTCAGGACGGGAAAACTTCACCTTGAAGAGACGAGAATAACGAGAAACGGATCGGTCTCCGCAGTTGACTAGCTGTGTCTTAGGTGATTGAAACTGATGCTTTCGTCTTGGAGATAGCCGGAGATTAATGGCCACTTCACAAACAGCCAGAAAAGCGTCAGTGGTAAACAGAGTTCATCTTCTCGTCCCTTCAGGCCTGATGAATCAAACCCCCCGGTTGATTAAGAACTGCAATTCTGCCGGTTTTTTTTTTTTTTTTGGACATGCATACATTTGTCTTAAAAGGCAAAGGTTAGAAGGCTATTGGTTCTATTTCTCATGATGTTATAAATGGACGTCGAGGCCTAGAGTCTGGATGTGCAGGATGTAAAGTACTTGAGTACACTTTGAGGATTTTTGTACATTTTGTAAATATACAATATGTATACGTATGTTTAATACAGTTGAAGAAAAAAGTACGACAAACGCGTAAAGAAACTGAAAATAATTCCTTAGCCGTTGAAACACTGAGCATAGTATTTGTACTTGTATTAGTACTTGTACTTTATTGATTACTCAGTACAAGTACAATGTAGCCAAAAACAATTAAAGTACAAAAAATATTTACAAAATTTACAAAACTTCCCGTGTACTCAAGTACTTTACACATCTGGACCAAACGTGATGCAGAAATACATTAGTTTCATCTATCAAGGAAATTATTCAAAATTCGAAATCTCAGTCATGTATGAAAAACACTCCAAAAGCGCTTCTTAACCCATAGCTCATCTTAGAGCTAGAGGTTGGAAGTTATTAAATATAAGTACCTATAAGATGAATAATACTTGTGCAATGTAGTGGGAAATTTTGATGTACAAGTTGTCCTTGTTTCTCACGAACAGAAAGTTTAGAAAGTTGAATAGAATTTTTTAAAGCTTCACATTTCACCCTGACCAATGAGCATCTTACACGTCATCTGCCAGCGTGATTTGTCTGGACCAATCACTATCGTACACATCATCGTACCAACTTACAGCCAATCAAACAGTCTGACGTCATCTTAAGTCTTGGGACCCAGATCCGATTTTACAGTCAAGCCAATTTGATACCCACACTGGCAATTTATTAAAATCGAGTTTTCAAATAAAAGACAGTTCTAAATTTGAATCTTTGAGGGTAGATAAAACATGTTCTCATTCATGATGCCTTTCAGTGATTTTTTTTTTTTGACAACATTTCCAGGCCTCTATTTGCATATAATGCATATGATGCTTAGTTCAGGATTTAATGAGCTGGAATAATGTTAATAACGGTTATCGTTTCCAAGAGGAAAGCGTAAATATTTCCACAAGGCAGCATGTCATTAGGCTGGAGATTAGATACTGCAGAGCCTCGAGTGTGAGGTTTGATTGGAAATATTGCTTGATACACTGTTGCCATGGAGCCTAAGAGGAGCTAAAAACCATCGTCCTCTTTTTGTTTTTCTAATTTTTCTTACTGTGAGCTCTTCACTGGCTTTCTGGAAGTGAAACGGGTTGTTTACTTATAAGTCAACGCTGCTTTCCAAGCCAAGATAATGTTCCTAGAAGAGCTTTCAGAACTTGAACCAAAGTGATGTGGCATTATCTGGCACTTTAGCTTGGTAACGTTGGTAAAGACTGTTAATTACAGATGTCTAGAATCTGATCATTGTAATAACTGAAGTGTGAGTTTAATTCACTACTTGTTTGTTGCTTGTTTGTTGTCTTTCTTTCTCTTTTCATTGTTTGTAGTGCACACACCACACACCACACACACACACACACACACACACACAAATGGATGGATGGATGGATGGATAGACAGTCAGACAGACAGCTGGAAGGATAGATGGATGGATGGATGGATGGATGGATAGATAGACAGATAGACATAGGGGGGTAGATGGAGGGATGGATAGAGAGAGAGGGATGGATGGATGGATATCTAGATAGATAGCTAGGTAGATAGAAGCAATAATTTGTATAAAATACGCAGCATTTGTATGAAAAAAAACAATTCACAAGTCAAGATTTTGTTATTACAGACAGACTTAGTAGAAAAAAAAGACAGTTTGAAAAAACCAGATGGTGTGGAAAGTTTGTAGAAAAAGTTCAGGAACAATTTAATTTAATATGTGTTTAGTTTTGCTATTCTGTCTCCCTTCGCTTTTCATGAAAAAAAATAATAATAATACCTTTATCACTAACTAAATAAACCCATAAGAGTGAAAAAGGCACCTGTCCTCCGTGAGCGCTGTTTTTCAGGTTGCCATTGTCAGAAAGGTTCTCCTCCACTTGTTTGCTGACTCTTCATATTGATTCAGGACGTCTTACCTTGCAGACGAGGACGCTAAGAACGACCTGGTCTGCGCTGCTCGGGTTGTGTGGGATGTGAATACATAATTATTCATTTAGCTATGAAAATATGCTGCTCGTTCTGTTGAAGATCATCTGCAATTTACTGGTTTGCACTTTGAATGCAAATGTAATCTTTTTTCATTTCTTTTTTTTTTTTTTTTGTGTTTAGTGCTTCTGATATGAACCTTGGCGGAATAATATTCTTTAATTTTTACTGTTAATGTGTGTGCTTGCGTAATCGACAAATGGACGATTGACAGACAGACAGAAACCGGCCCATTTTTCCCACTTTGCATCATCTCGGACCCAGGGATGATGGGAAAAGATATTCCAGTAGTTTTTACTGGATTTTCTTCCTCCACTTGCACAACTGAATGGTACAGAATTTTATTTATAAAACCTGAAATTTACATTTTTGTGGGTACATTAACTGTGAGCTTTGCTTGACCTCATGACCTTTGCTTGACCTTAGTGTAAGTGTTTGAGAGAGAGAGAGTGAGTGAGTGAGTGAGTGAGTGGTAGAGAGAGAGAGAGAGAGAGAGAGAGAGAGAGAGAGAGAGTGAGAGGTAGAGAGAGAGCGAGAAAGAGAGAGAGAGAGAGTGTGTGTGTGTGTGTGTGTGTGTGTGTGTGTGTGTGTGTGAGTGTTTTCCCAGAGCCGGATGCTTTATGCATTAGATGGACTGCGATCAGGGAGACGTTTTCTCAGCGCCCTTCACGATTAATGAAGACTGATGAAGTGTTTGGGACTCCATGTCTTTTAGCTCTGCCTGGATGGGATTGACAATTGCAATTAGCAAATTCTCAAATTCATTTCCATCACTTTAATATGACATGAACATGAGCTTAGAGGGGGCTGAGGAGGGAGAGCAATAAAGAGCGAGGGATGGAAGAGAGAGGGAGAGCGATTGATTGATATTGTTATGTATCAAACTAATTATCATAATGTGTGATTTGAGTACAAGTCTGTTTTTCATAAACCTTTTTGTACATGAGATGCAGGGCATCAAGTGCTCAAAGTGATTGTACATATCTTTATGCAGATGGATATATTGAGACAGTTACTACTACTACTGCTAATATATCAATGTGAATAGTAGAGATAAGAATAGTAGAGAATAAATAATCCTGTTAACTAACAGCAAAATACCTCTACAGAAATATTGGTCAAACTATTGGTTATATTAATAATTTGTTTCAAATAACACATAAATTGAACTAATAGTGTGTTGTTTATTAATGTATTACTCTTCTTATAAGGTAGTGAGTAAGAAGATAAAAAAAGACAGGTTGGTTGGTAGAGAGGTAGATATGTATGGTTGGTTAGTAGGTAGTTGGAAAAGAGAAACACAGGTAGCTGGGTAGGTAGGTAGGTAGGTAGATATGTTACGAAGGTAGGTATAGTAGGTACTAATGGCAGGTAAGTAGTACTATATCAAGGTACATGTGATATGTAGTTTGGTTAGAAAAATTTAAAGTTGAAAGGTAGGGAGGTGGTAGGATGATAAAAAGACAGGTAAGATATGGGTGATAGGTAACTAGGTAAATAGACAGGTATGTAAGGAGATACGTTTGGTAGGTGGGTATTATTGGAGCAGGTGATTGGAAGATACAAAGACATAAAGGTAGATTAATTGTTAGATAGTGTTGGTTGGTTGGTTGGTGGGTTGATTGATGGGCAGGAAGGTTGGTAGCTAGATAGGGTAGGCAGGTGGGTAGGAAGTTTTTTTTTTGTTGTTGTTGACTGTCATGTTGTTCTGTCTAGTAAGCTTCTTTATATAGCCTTGTGTGAACATCTACTGTAATTTTTTTAGGCACGTTGCTTCACTTGCTCCTTTTGTAAGTCGCTTTTAATAAAAGCATCTGCCGAATGACTGTAAAGTAAAGTAACACTAGTATGTAGGAAGTTGGAAGCACAGTTTAGGTTGAAATAGTTGGTAAGTAGGTAGGAAGGTTGGTAGGTGGGTTGTAGGAAGATGGAAAGACAGGTAGTTTGATATGGTTAGTAGGTAAGTAGATATGAAAGTTTGTAGGTAGGTAGGTACATATGGTACAGTAGGTTGGTCAATTTGTCTAACTAATTGCACGTTTTCTTTTGGAATGGATCTCACAACCTTCTGAGCTCTGAACATCAGGCTGACAGAGCTGCAGGAAGTGATATGTCGTGTAACCCTGTTTGCGGACACACACACTTTAATGGAATGTTCCGCAGAAACACACTCCCACACGAGCGGAAGCCAGACAGAGACCTTTTCTTCTCACTACTCATGGAGCATCTTCTCACTTCCCCTGCCGCCGGCGAATGTCAGCACAGGTTCACATCCACACGGCAGCAGCGCAGTTAGGGATGTCTCACTCCTCATAATGATGAGTGTCGTCCGGCTCTGTCAGAGAGTCAGGGTGAAGGAAAACAGTGAGAGGAACAAGACAAGCGTCTGAAGACCTTCTCCAGGATAGACGCGCTGTGTGTGTGGGAGCAGTCGGCGCTTGTCAACAGAAGGAATCCTTCTCTTTGTGAGGACGAGCAGATATGTTTTCCTGGCGAGGACAGCTTGTCCTGTCACACTCTGCGGGTCGGAAAAGGAAGCAAAAGTTTGTCTTTACGTCGCTTTCACTGTAGAACATCATTGAAGTACGTGAAGGCACAGAGCACAAAATCACGAACATACGCTATATACTGGTGTTTTTTGCTACTTTGTGGTAATCAAACTTGTTTTTTTTATTGCAATATGTTAACACATTAGTCGTTTGAAACATGCCAATATTAAATATGATTTTATTATGATATACTGTATACCATAAGGTAGTGTGTATAATTACCCTGTACCATAAGGTAGTGTGTATAAAGTGTATTTAGGTATTTATAATCATTTGTTTTGCCGTTGTACATGCTCACATATATTTCATAGTTTGCATTTTTTATGTGATGTCATCTGTATTTTTTGTTGTTATTGATTTGTTTTTCATCTACTTATTATCTTAATTTTCAGACTTTCATGTGAATATAGTCTGCCATGCAGAGAGCAACATTTCTTTATTATTTATTTTCAAAAACTGTAGATCTTTGCTCAATTTGTTCTCATCACCCACAGTCCATTGGACTAGCAACTATGATGATTTACTCATCACGCTCCTCGTTTTGTAAGCCACTTTGAGTAAAAGCTCCTACAAGATAAACACCTAAACATGTTCTGAATGTTGCGTTTTGTTAAATCAAAGCTATGTGTTTGTTTTGTCAAACGTTGAGCACGATTTTTAAGAAGAAAAAAGTGCACAATCACAATGTCTTTTCCTTGTGAAATTGTATCACTCTAATTGTATTTTACTCTAGGTAGAGTAGCTTTTATGGAAAGAAACCGATTAGAAAGAATCCAGCGGTAGTAATAGTCCACACATGCTGATGGAAGGCCACGGCTGTGCAGGACCCCCGTCCCCTCCACGGCGGGATGTGATGTTGAGGTTCATCGCTCGGGTGTTTAATATTGGCTGGGTCAGTGTTTGTGAGCGGGGCTGGAGTTTGCAGGGGCTGTCTTGACTCTTTGTGTCAGAAAGATGTATGAGCTGTTGTCAGGGCATATCCTCCCTTTACAGTGCTCACTAATGATACCACAGTGCTGATGGACTCCTAGATCTCCAAGAGACAAGGCCGACTGGAGCCTAGAGCACTGGGATGGGTTCAAACAAATGGACCACAACCTGAAATTTCAGTTTTGCGGGAATGCGTTGGGCTGAATAGGGCCAGTCTTCTTGGACCAATTCTCCACACATACCTCATACTTTCACTTCATGGTTCTTGTATAACGCGATGGTAGTCTCCTCAAAATTTCATGGAGAGAAAAAAAAGATGGAAACCCTTAAACACCCCACTGTGAAGAAAGTGTTCTTTGCTTTTATCTCACCCAGTGATGTGAACGATACACACTCTTCCGACTTGACTTTGATCTGGAAAAAATATACCACTGATTTAAAAGTCCGAGTCAATTGATCTGTTTGATCAATGTTCTACACACTGCAACACTCTTTAAAAGTCGTGGTCTCTGGTTCCCCAGTGAAAACATTAGCTCTATCCTGAATGGTCCTTTTTAGCTGACAATTACTGTATTTACGCGACTATAAGCACCCCTTTATTTTGAATTTTCTACGCTCAAAAAAGCGGTGCTTACAATTGGCAACTTCAAATATGTGGGTAAAAATAAATGCTCATTTTTTCCATATTTCCAGCTTAGCTTTGGTCTGGCGGCACTGGAGGCTCATGGGATCTTGGCCTCAATGGAGGATTATGGGAGTTGGAGTTTTTAAAGACTAGAATAGATTTTTTAAACTATTATTCAAAACGACATTGAAGTGAAACAAGTCACAAGTTAAGTTTGTTAAACAAAGACAAAACTGTATTTTTAAGAAAAAATAATGTAATTTAAACATAAATGTGGAAAAATGTATATATATATATATTTTATATATATTATTCGGGTGCTCATATTTGCGTAAATACGGTAAATTCGGAATCATCTTATTTTCACTATTCATATTCCTATATTCTACACCGTTGGGTGTTACACTGTGAGAATTTACACTGACTGGGATAAGAATACGAATGTAGCGAAGAAGCTTAATTCGGTCACATTTTCATTGAGGATTTATCTTGACAACTGGCCGCGGTCTCATTACAAGCACTAGTTCCCCTCTCACTTGTAAATGGAGCCGAGTGGTGTCATGTTGTGAAGGTGACAAGCTCTTCCGTGTTCTGGGAACTTCTTTGGTGTTAACTGAGATGTCTTCTGCCCACCACAGCAGAGCGCACAACCTGACAAGCACTCAGTGGGTCTCATGCCCACTTTCCAATTCCACAGAACAGAGAGTCGGGCTGATAAAGAGAGTCAGCGAGAACTGAGATAAAGGAGGAGGAGAAGCATCGGTGTCTTATCTCTACAGAACACCGGTCATTGAATAAAAGGCTGCAAGCGGGATGGCAGCAAGAGTAACAATGGCGTGTCCGGGCCGGCGTTTACGCTAACAGCGTGGTTGTGCTATCTCTTCAGTTGTGTAGCGAGGAGGCTAATCTGGGACTAGAACGCTCTCAGAACTAGCGTAATGAAATCAAGTGACACAATAGCCGGGTTCAGCTTTCAGTGTCAGGCCTGACATGCCAACGCTAGCCGGGTGTATTTTATTAACAATAGCACAAACGTCTGGAATTACATCGGGAATCTCCTCCGTCCTTGGTTAAATGAAGATTTGATCAGTCGGACAGTGCAGGTCTGGAATATTCAATTTAAAGCCCAAACCTCCATGTTGTACAGTCACTCGTTTCAGAAAATTGTCAAATCTGAAGCGATGCCACTGTTGATCAGCCTTCACTCTCTTGATATTGTCAAGGCCTTGAAGGTTTTGCTTCTTCTTGACTTTCAATCGTTCAAATGGAACTTTTATTCCACCCCGACATTCATCCGTTTGTTCAACATGAGTTAAGAGCTGGTTCTGTAATTTAATCTTACTCATATGAACATTCTCGTGTAGGTCTTTCATAAAGAGGAGGGAAAACCGGCGGAAAACTGTTACGTTTCTGCTGCTCTCTGCGGATTCAGACTGAACTCAACCGCTTTTTATCCCCTTCCTGACCGCGACTTTAGCGCTCTGCATTTAGTGGCGGAGTTGCCCATCCATCATGTCTGTAATGAAAACCAGTTAGTGGGTCACAAATGACTGTTGTAGACCCCCCCCCCCACATCTTTCTTTCTTACTGTATCTCTCATTCCTTCTCCCAATCTCTAATTCTTTCTTTCTTTTTCTCTTGTTCTTTCTATCAACATTCTGCTCATTTTTCTCGCTCTTTCTCTTGGATTCTTTCTTTCAATCTGTGGTTTTCATATCCTCTTTTTAGTTAATCTTCCCTCACTCCTTCTCTCTGATTCTCTCTTTTCAGTTCACTTTTTCCCACCCATTTCCCTCTTAGTATGTCTTTCTCCTTCACTCACTCTTTCTCTCTTTCTATCAATCTGTCAAAAACATTAACCTTTTGATTTATGGCATTCATTTCTAGTCACTGTCTCACTTTTTCTCTCCACTTTTCCAGCTTTTTCTCTCATCCAACAATTTTCCTGCAACTTGCCTTTTTCTTCTTTTCTTTCGCATTTTCTTTTGTTTTAGAATCAGTCTTTATTTTACATCTCTTCCTTAGTATCTGTCTTTTAATTTCTTGATCCTTTCGTTCTTTCTATTTTCTTTGATTCCGGCAGCCCCTCACACCTAGTATATGTCATGTTTTTTTTCCTCCACACTTCTTTTTCTCTTTTTTGTCATTTTCTCTCATCACTTCCTTTCACTACCTCACATATATCTTTCAACATATCTTAGTGCGTAATAAAGTTTTTTTTTTTTATTATTTACTAACATGTTTGTGTCTCGCTCTCTCTCTTTCTCAATTGGATATTTCTTGCTGGAACGGAGTTATAGATACATTTAAAAAACTCAATTTGTCTTGTTTTATCTTGTTTCAGATTTTGTGGGGCTCATTTCCCCATTGCAATTTGTAAAGTGAATGGATTAGCTTTAAAGGGAAATCTAATGTTGACATGCGGCCTGCACATTTAATAAATGAATCTTCCGCGCTGCACAAAATAAAGTTTTCATCCCGTGGCGTTGTTTAACCAGATCACCCTGCACCGCGACAGTTTGAGACTAATTTTTCGATTTTATGTCGGCGTTGGCGCTAAATAGACTTGAGCTTTCTGCATGGGAATTCGTTCCCAAGGCGCATCGTGTTTTTGATGGTCGAGAACTTTGTGGAATATTGCTTTGCGATGAAGGTTACAAAGCCACGGAAATCTCAATTGTGGTTTTGCTGTTTTTATAAGTCGAGACAAAAGAGCAAATGGTGGGAAGGAGGCCCTGAGGACAGATTTCAGAGGAAGGACGGAATGGGTAAACAAAAGGAAATGAAGACTAATACCTGCAGAAAGGAGGCTGAACAGATGCGACACGCTCTGATGCATGATGGGACTGCTTGAGCTGCGTGTCTCTGTCAGACAGGTGTGTGTGTGTGTGTGTGTGTGACGGGGGAGACGGCACGTGCCGAGACGCTGGGAATCCATCTTGTTTTGCGGATTGTGGTGACTGCAGCCACTGCGGACTTCTGTTTCTATTAGCGCTCGGGTCCTTGAGCGTGAGGGGCGGGTTTTTCTGCTGCTTGACTTTAATTATGATTGGTCGGTGCTTGTCCTTGTGACCTTGTTTTGAGATGGTGGTAACAAATCACAGGCTTCTGGAAATGGTTTGGTTTTTATCCAAGAACGAACCTACGTTGACGAGGAGTTCATCAAGGAGATGATGGTCATTTATGGGCGTTGGGTTGTGGTGAGGATTGTGTTTGTAGTCGGTTGGGTTTGTTCAGTCTGTTTGCCGCCTTCGTTTCCGTCTCACACTTTCAGACAATAACTAGTGGCTGTTTAAATAAGAACTCATTAGAATTACATAGCCATTTAGCTAAGTGACATTGGGTGTAATTGTACCATCCATCAATGCTGTGTAATAACACACTTGGAAGAGCTGAATGTTGATTAGCCTGTGGCCAATTTCTCCTGGCTGAAAATAATGACTGAGGAAAGGGCTTCGGGGCAAGGTGATGTTGGCCTCCGAGAAACTGGTCACATTCGCTGACCTGCGCACGCCAAATCGACTTCTATAATAAATGAAGGCTTCGTCAAGACTGTCATGTGAGACGCATAAAATCACTTTTTTGCTGAGTTTCGGGATTTTACATCTCACGTTCAGCAGACGCTTTTATCCAACGGGATTTACGTTGTAGAGTTGTATTCCAGACCAGCATGTTCTACTGATCGAGCTTTGGAAAAGACTGGGTAGAAATGGAAATACTGTACAAGAGTATCGGACTACATTGTTTAATTGCTCTGCTAGATTTAAGTAAGTTATACTGTATATTCCTTAGACCAACAAATCTCTCTTTAGAAAAAGGTCAACCACATTTGTATTACGGAAATGAATGTAGAATATGTTTCATTCGTTATGGCTAATTTCCATTCCGGCTTTCCCCCCCCTCCGTTTCTCGTTTATTGCAGGCGATTCTTAACTTGGCCTTCTTTTTTTCCTTTCTAATTTCCCTCATTCTGTCTGCTCATGTCCTGAGGTGATAGCATGCGCAGTGTTTGCCTGTGCGAACGCCTCCTGTGTGTTTTTACTGCTTAATAGGGACCACAGCAGTTCCACACGTTTCCCTCTCTCCTATTGCCCTTTCTTTCTCTGCTGAGAGAACAGTCTGAAATCCAATTGCCGAGCTATAATTATGGCTTTAACTAGAGACTAGTGCAGCCATTAATCAAGTCCACCAAAAAAGCCAGAGCTCTGTCGGGTCCATTTCTTGCCTCTGAGCATGTGTGGGCTAAAAATCGTGACGAAACGTTGTGGTGGTCCTACCTGCTTCGCTCTGCCTCATTGATAATTTTGCCCCCAACCAGATTTTCCATTTGTTCGCTGCACAAAGCAGTCGAAATGTTTCAGAAGTGTTTGGAAATTGCACAGTAGTCAGCCGGGCCACTTTTGTGACGCTTTTAGAATGGCTTCCCAAATCTTTTGTCAGCTCTTACTACCTTTTTCTACGTCAAGGCTTTTTTTTTTTTTTCAAAAGTAGAACAAATAGTGTTTTATTTGTAGGCCGACTTTTAGAAAATTATCTCCACCAGCTGTTTTTACACTTCTTTTAAATGTATATTTTATATAAAAAATAAAAAGGCAACATTTAACCCAGTAATGTTTAACCCTAACCTTTATTCCAGTCATTTGCATAATAATGAACATCAAGACGCCGGGAAAAGCGTGTATCTACAGTCTTGAGACTGAAACTCTCAGACATTCTTTTTGCAAATGAAAAATGCCATTATTTCTTGTCCATTATTAAGCATCGCATCGCATTGTTTGTTATATTAGGACAACTTGTCCTACCATATCAATTGTAGTTCAAATCTACCTGTATTTTACTTTGTAGCATTTGCATACCTCATCGTGATTGGTCAGTCACACCATGTTGTACAATATCAAGAAAGTCAAGGCTGATCAACAGTGGCATCGCTTCAGATTTGAACATTTTCTGAACCAGGTGACTGTACAACATGGAGGTTTGGGCTTTAAATTGAAAAACATGATTTTCTTTCACCCTGAAAGCACACTTTTCCAACTGCAAAATATTGTCTGAATACCAAACTCACACACACGCAGTGTTACGTCACATCGGGCCTAAATATTATGACAGTTTATAAAGAAGTTTGTTGCCAGGGTTGTAATTACCCGAGGAAGCGCTTGCCTTTTACTTTCTCAACTCCGCTTGGTAGATGAGGTTCGCTAGCGAGGGTTGGCTTGTAGCAGAAGTGCAGCAGTGCAGCTAGGCTAATGAGCAAGGTTATAATTGAGACTAAACGAGTCACATGTATGGATATATAATCAGCTCCGCTGGCTAAAAGAGTTCAAGCTGAGAGTGTGTGGCCCTTTCAGCCAGAACATTTCTAAAACAAAGGCCTGCTCACATGGAGGAGGAGGAGGAGGGTGGATTAAGACACGTTTCACAGATCTTCCCTTAAATAGACCCGACAGACTAATTTAATTGCTCATCAGCTAATGATGCTGTTTTAAAGCGCTAATATCTCTCACTCTGACAGCGCAGGCGATAAGAGGGTTGAGCTGTCGCAAATGGAGCCAATGAGGGGACCACAAGAAAGAGAGAGAGTTGCGTAATTGCAGACTTTTACTATGAAATTAAAGCATTGTCACGGTGCGCCGGCTCCTCCCGTACCACTGTTAGGACTTCATCCTCGCCGTATAAATACAGTCAGAGTTGGGTAATTATACAAGTTTTGTGTAATTTCAGGCCTGAACAGCAGTGCAAGGCAAATTACTCGTTCTCTTTCTTGCTTTGTGCACAAGTAGTTCGTTTCAAATAATAAAGCGCGGTGAGGAAAGTGAAGTGGCTGTGTGAGTAATTCACATAGCAAAAGGCGGTAATTTCCAGAGCGGACTGTAACATTTAAATGAGGCCTGCGGAGTTCTTGACAGCATTGCAGCCTGTAGAAAATGTGATGATAATGCTTGAGACGGAGCCATGAGTGCGGGCCTCAGCTTATGTGTCAGATAAAAGAGTGTTTCTAGCCCGGGTCAATTGGCATTATTGCTTGTTCGTTATAAAACATGGCTTCTTGTCCAGTATTGCCTTAGCACACTCAGCTGAAAGTCTCCAGCACTTCGAAAGGGTCGTTCACTATAAGCATCGATACGACGTGGTTGAAACTACATAGTCGGGACACAACGGCCTTGTCAGATATAGACAAAAACTACCATATTTTAGTTTTTTTGAGCAGCCTTGACTTTTATTTTGTGAGGGTGTGCGATACAATGTTTTCCCAGATGCACACAATGTAGTATGCAAATGCCACAGTGACATCACATCAGATATGGCTGTGAAAAACCCATCCTCTCATCCATTCATCCACCCATCCATCCATTCATATATCCACTCATCCATCCATCCATTCATCTATCCACTCTTCCATTAATCCTCTCATCCGTCCATCCATCACTCATCCATGCATCCATCCATCCATCCATCTATCTATCTACTCAACCATCTATCCATCATCCACCCACCAATCCACTCATTCATTGATCTACCCATCCACTCATCCATTTATCCACCCATCCACTTATCCATCCAACCATCCATCCACTCATCCTCTCATCCATTCACTCATCCCTCCATTGGTCGTTGTATCCACATTATTTTCAGAGTTTTCAGATACGTACTGACTCCAACTTCGAATCCAACTGCCTATTAAAACATATCTGATCTTTATTTAGTATAATTTTTTAAAAGCCTAGTTTCTTGTTTTCCTTACTTTAGATTCATTTGTGCATAGTATTTCTTCAACATGTTAAACTGCCTTGCACCGAGAGCTGGGTTTGACTCTTGAGTAAAGACTCGTGTGGTAACGATTGTCAAAGAAAGACACAGCAGAGGTGAGACTAATTAGCGTTCTGATCATCAGATATCCACACATCTTTTCCTTTGAGACCTTTGTTCAAAGACAGTGAATCAATTCGCAAACCAACAGCTCTGAACTAATAGTCTTAATAAAACATCAAGAGACCTGATAGTGCTTTTAGCACTCCACCATTATTCACTGAAGCGATAGTGACTGCGGTCATCTCCTTTCAGCGCCATTCCGCTTTTATTTATATATTTTTTTTACAGAAAGGTGATGCTGTTTTTCTTGTTGCTCACTAAATGGTGAGCTTAAACATCATAAAAGTAATCATTGCATTTAAGCGTGATAAAGCCGAGGATGCTTTTGTAAAGTTCAGCCGTTGTCGTTAAAACAATGATCTGTGTGGATGAAAAGACCTTGGACTTCTATGGGTCAGATGTCAAGCGGCCCAAGTAATGTCACACACGCTAAAGTGGGTTACGTCCCATCGGTCTTTAAAGTAATGAGGACAAGTGAGTGCAGGTGATTCTGGGACAGATGGTTTTGACCTCAGATGCTTTACTGACTCATCTCCCATTAGCAGTCGCTGTGAAAAAAAAACTAACAAACCACTGTGTTTATGGGAAAGAACAGATTATTGAGATCTTGTTTTTATCCGCAAGGATTCATAATTCCAGGGAGGTTGTTTTTCATAAAAACTAGTCGTTTTGGTTTATGTTAGAAAGATTTTAGCTTTTGGGGGGGTTTAGTATCGCTTTTTATTGTCACGTCACAATTATTGTGTGGTTTTATAAATCTGCAGACAGACAGATGTGTAGATACTTACCGTAGTTCACAAACAGTTAATCACACAGGATGGATCAATGGTTACTGTAGTTGGATACTGTAGAAAGAAAGAAAGATGGATAGAAAGAAAGAAGGATGGATAGACAGAAAGAAGGCTTGAAAGGAAGGAAGAAGCGTAGGAAGGAACAAATGAACGAAAGATAGAAAGAAATATAGATATAAATAAAAAAAGAAAGTAGGAAGGAAGGAAGAAAGGAAAAAAGATAGAAAGAAAGAACAGAAAACAGAACAGAACGGAACAAAAAAAACAGAAGTGAGATTGTCAATTTGGCCTCTCTGGACCGTATCGAAATTGTATCGGCATTCACAGTCAGAAGATGTTGTTTGATTTTAAAACCGACAGTCAAAAGAAAAAGCTGTTCATCATCTAAATAAACTAAAAGTAAAGCAGACTGCAATGTAATCAGACTTTTACATTTCCCTGTTTAATCAGACATGCTATTTCATATTTGAGATGTATGCTAACAGCTAAACGGCTAAAATTAGCGGCGCTAAATGAGCAATACTTTCTCTGCTAAATGACATTCCCTCTAATTCCTTAACTCCTTCCAGGGAGACATTAAAATGTGCGACCCGAAAGCGCGCCATCGGTTTCCGACACGTGAATCACTCAGAACACTCTTATCAGTTTGTAATTATTTCAAATGAATGTGAGTAGATCCCGCATTCATCGGCTTCCGCTGCCCACAGGGCTTAAAATACCGAACAATGACTTCACTTAGCCATTTCATTTGTGAAGCCGGTCTCATGCATATTCATAGTTTGGAATATAAGCAATTAACCTGATGTTGTTTTCGATGTCAGGGGAAAATCCATTCAAAACCAATCGGAAGTAACGGGTTGACGGAGAAGTCTCGCTCATTGTGTTTCACTTTAGGTCGTTTCTCGCGAGACTCCCAACAAAACCTGGAAATAAGCCAGTGAATGACGAACCTATCACAGCTTTAAATTGCCGGAGAATCATAAACAAGATTATTCTGACTTTAAATGTGGTTTGAAAACCATATTGTTGTCATTCTGATCTCCATCTTTCCTCTCGAGGACGGCTTGACTTAGTGTTTGGTAATAAACCTACAGATTAAATCTTAAATGCTTAGCGCTGGAGAAAGGTGTACGTATCTTCAGTGTGTTTGCTACAAAACGTTCTTTCAAAACAAAAATACAATTCAGCTTGGGTCAAAGTGGTTTCTTTGGGGAACTTATCTTTAATCTTGCATGCTTAACAGTGGTGTAAAGTACTCAAGTAAATTGACTTTGTTTCTTTAAGTTTTTTAAGATACTTTTTTGGAGTATCAAAAATAGAAGCATCTTTCTTACTACTTTCTCTCTATTGGACTACATTTGTGACTGAGTATCTGCACTTCACTACATTTGAATGGACACTTACTGTTACTTGTTACCTTGTAATTGTGAGCGACAAGTTGGCATCTTTTTGTACCACCGTTAATTTCTAGGGTGGATAAGGTGATATCTCCATCTGCAGGATGCTGAAGGTACTGGATGCTGTTTATGAGCTTATGAGCCGTTTATGTACTTTAATGAGCTGTTTGTACTTTTTTGGACTTTTGAGTTTGACTGACTTTTTTTTCTTTTTTATTCATTTAGTTTTGTCATTTTGAAACATTGAGGTGATAAATTTAATTTCTATATTAGGAAACAGAAAGTTCTCATTTCTTGATGTTTTTTGAGCCCAAGTTCAGTAAGAGTAAATTACTTAAGTCCTTTTAGAATCCTCTACGACTGACTCAAGTCATCTTGGAATTGGTGACTTGTAACTTGTAATGGAGTCGTTTTTACACTAAGGTCTACGTACCTAACCCATGTATGGTTTTCAGGTACTCATTACTTAAAACATCCCTAAAAACATGGATTTATGGTTTATAAGTTTTACATGTCATTAATCGCTTTGAAGTTCCGGGCAATTTGGCTTTGAGATTTTGAGATTGACTTTATAATTTTGTCGACACTTCTTAGGGTTAGTTTTTATAAATCTTTTAGTACTGTACAAAAAAAAGTAAATGTGCCTTTTATAAATGTAAAGTGACTTTTTAGTTTGACTTTTCACAGTGTCTACAGTCGGTGAGGTTCCACTACTGTATGAAGATGTGATGGGGAAGATTTCAATCTAATTGAATAATTGCCATTGACCCAAACGATCCCAGTGCGGATCTTCTGCTCATCAAAACTGTGCAATATTAACCATGACACTAGCAGAACTGGACGTTTAATTAATGCATCAAATCAATTACAAATCAGTCTATTTGGAGACCTCCTGCAGGAGAGCCCCTCATTACCAGGGCGCTGATGGAGTCCTGCTCCCTGGAGCTCAGACACGCTCTCTTCACTTTCAGATTGAGTTCACCGAATTAAATGTTTGGCCTGTCAAAGTCACAGATCTCTACAGAGTGGACCACTTTTCCGATTCGTTTTATTGATGATGTCTGTGTGATGGAAAGATTCATGTTGGGTGGATCAAGGTTTGTGTGAAAAGTTGTATGACAAACTGATAAACCTCATACAAAAATGTGCTCCGTAAAATTAGTTTTTTTTTAAATGCTCCATAATTGTGTGTGTGTGTGGGAATGTGTGTCTCGTTCTGTGATTGGTTGGCCTCCATTGAAAAGTGTTGCTTCTGATTTGCCATTATTGTTGTCTCCAGCTTCTTGGGACCCAGAAGAGAACGAGCGAATCAGGAATTGGATGTATTCAATTTGAGAATATAGAGGTGTTAAGAGTACTTGAAAGCCATACTTGAGTAAGAGTACGGTTACCTTACTGTAAAAATGACTCCATTACAAGTTACAAGTCACCAATTCAAAGAAGACTTGAGTCAAAGTTGTAAAATCCATTTTGAAAAGAACTTGAGTATTTTACTCTACTAAATTTAGGCTAAAAATGTCTCAGTCAAGCTCAAATGTGCATTTAAGTGCAACCGCTAATTTAGCTCATAAATAGCATCCAGTACCTTCAGCATCCTGTAGATAGCGTTATTATAAAGAGTATAGATCCTCAATCAAAGATGTGGTCGAGAGTAAAACTTTCTTATATTTTTGACACTTTAAAAGTACTTAAGTAAAGAAACTAAGCAAATTAACTCAAGTACTTTACACTCATGGTCATCAACATCTGCAAATCAGAATAGTGGCAAAAATATAAAACGTATGCAAATGTATATAAAAATAAACGACAAAAAGGTTGGGGACCACTGCTTCGCATCACTGAATCCACACTTATCAAGCATCGAGTGATTTGATCATCTAATGTTACAGTTAATTGCTTTTCCAGAATTACAGTATATCATAAAGTATAATTTGAAGGGTTTGAGGATGTGAAAAGTTGAACCAATTCATTTTAAAGAACAAAATTCTGGGAAAGTTTAAGCTTCTGAGGATCTGCCCAGTCAACAGACCTCCAAACTTCAAGCTGAGGGAATGTTCTTGAAGTGTGATTTAACATCTGCTTTATAGAGTATGGTTACACATCATCATCTTCTTCTTCTGGCCATGATGTCACATCCTAGGTTCAGTAGCCACAAAGTTGGAGGTTCTCCAGCTTCTGCAGAGATCCATGAGTTCTGCTGATGTGATTTGACAAACCTCAAAGTGCAAAACGATATTTGAGAACTAATTTCACCTCGAAATGTTCATGTTTTTCGATGTCATGAATGTTTTTTTTTTTCTTACTTTCTCTCTTTCTTTTTCTCTTCCATCTTTTTGCATTAACTTTTTCTCTGCATTTACTCTCGCTCCTACACACTGTACCGAGTTCAGATTCTCTTTCCATCTCTCTATCCCTCTTCTTCTTTACTTAGACTATCTCTCTCTCTCCCTCTCTCTTCTCCCAATTTTTATCATTCTCTCGCTCTTCTCATTTTCTCTCTCTCTCTCTCTCTAGATTTATCATTCTGTCCTTCTTTTCTCTATTCCACTCTCTCTCTCTCTCTCTCTCTCTCTCTCTCTCTCTCTCTCTCTCTCTCTCTCTCTCTCTCTCTCTCTCTTTGTCTTTATCATTCTCTTCCGCTTCTCTCTCTTTCTCTCTCATTCCTCTTCTCATTCCCATGCAGTGTCTTTTAATCTAGTCGTTATCTCGTTCATCTCTATCTCTCTTTTCTCTTCATTGCTGTGTGTTTGTAATTTGCGATAAGTGGATTGAGGAAAATATCTGGGTTTCCACTCGTCTTTGTGGAATTACTTTTTAGTTTTATGCTTTTCATCATGGGCCTTTTCCTTCTTTTTTTTTTCCGTCTTGCATATGGAAGTAAATACGCTGTGATGTATTAAGAGAGATGGATGGTTTCAGCGGCGGCACAGGAAGTGATCTGTATCATTGGAGGAGTCAGCAGGAGGAGATGGCTATCACTCTTAATTACTGTCCCCACCAATCAATACGGTAGGAACTCGAGCGTAGTTCACTGAGTGTGTGTGTGTGTGTGTGTGATCTCGATGAATGCGTGCTGATAACACTAACAGATGAGCTCTTATATTAAGACATCAGAAGAAATGTGTTTTGTTTTGGTGAGACGTTTCCTCGCTAGATGAATGACGCGCGGCGTGTCTCCAGCGGAAGCTTCAGTCTCTAATATTCGGTGTCAATAGTTCTTCTGCTCTGATCTTCAGTTCAAGAGGGGAAAGGAGGGAAAAGAAGACTTCAGTACCTCTCTCTCCCTTCTTCACACTATCTCTCTACACCTCTCTTACTCCACATCCATCTTACTATCTCTCTCTCTCTCTCTCTCTCTCTCTCTCTCTTACTATAACTCCCTCTCTACCTTTTTGCTTTCTGTTTTTTCATGTTTTTATGATGTCACGAATGTTTATTTCTTTTTCTCTCCCTCTCTCTTTCTCTTCCTTCACTTTGCATTAACCTTTGATCTCCTTTTACTCTCACTCCCTCAAACTCTGTCTATCTATCTATCTATCTATCTATCTATCTATCTATCTATCTATCTATCTATCTATCTATCTATCTACCTATCTATCTCTCTCTCTCTCTCTCTGTCTTTCATTTATACTATCTCTCTATTATTCTCTTCCTCTTCTCNCTCTCTCTCTCTCTCTCTCTCTCTCTATCTATCATTATCCACCTCTCTCTGTCTTTCATTTATACTATCTCTCTATCATCCTCTCCCTCTTCTCTCTCTCTCTCTCTCTCTCTCTCTCTCTCTCTCTCTCTTTCTTTCTCTCTATCTCTCTCTCCCTCTCTCTTTCTCCTTCTCTCTCTCTCTCATACACACACACACACACACACACTCATTATTTTTCTCTCGCACTAACTCTATCTGTTTTGCTCTCCTCCTTCCTCTCCTTCTCTCTCAGCTCTCAGCGCCACACTTCCGCCGGCTTGAAAGTGAGAGAATGTCTTTTACATAATGCTCAATGTGCACACACAGATTTTAGGATTTCCTGAACACTATTTGCTCAAAACAGTCTAGTCCACCCTGACTTCTACAGACTTTGGCTTATGGAGTTTAATCTGTAACCGGCAGGTCAGAAGTTCGATCCGCATTACAGGAAGTAGAAATGACAGTTGGGGGAGTGAAGAAAAAGCACAAACGTGAACCTTTTGTGTGTGTGTGTGTGTGTGTGTGTGTGTGTGTGTGTGTGTGTGTTAATGACTTTTCAAACCAATTCACTCTTTTTGTGTCTTGTAAAGGTATTTTTTCTCACACAAAAAAGTCCCGTAGAAATCCAGTAGAAAACAATTGAAACCATATCAAGCTTTTAAATTGTATTCTTCTGCTTTATTTGAAACATTTTTTTTAAATTATGTGCCAAAATCAGAGCAACACTTTGCAGCTTTCTTACATCTGGTAAAGCTTCTACCGTACCTTCAGAAGCTTGTTTTGTGCACAGATGGAGTGTTCCTCTGCCAAACATGTTTCACAAACATATTTCAAGGCGCTGAAACATGAAGATGTCCTGTTTGGAGCGTCACGTCAGATGGTTTGACGAAGTCTGAGTGCTTCGTGATTGGTGGCGGTGTTGTAGTAGTGGGAGAGCTTCTGCTCGCTCGTGTCTGCAGATCAATGTTCTTCGATTTGCTATCACTCTTGCACAGTAAAGGGGCGTGGTCTGTTTGATTGACATGCATCTCAACAATTAGCATTATGGGTGGGGCCTAAAGCGCATCCTCACCTCTGACACTCCACATCTTTTTTAATTATTTGAATGCGTCTCAAATCACAAAAATATTATGTGCTATTAAAAGTCTTTTTAGTAAACAGATAGATAGTGAATTAATAAATTCTATTGTAAGGCAGCCTTTATTGTATAGTTTCATATTGATCTAGCTGTTCGTTTTCTGAACCACTTTTCCATTTCTGGGCCTTGGGGAGCTTTAGCCAATCTCAGCATCTCTGGACATGGTGGTACACACACCCAGAATTGGTGAACAACCAATCACAGTGCGCGACACACACACACACATAATCACATTCTCACTCCTAAATCTGGGACATTTTCCAAAAAGAAAAATTTTCCATAACGGAAATAAAACGCCTATAGCTTGTCTGTGGACCGTGGGAGGAAGTTGGAAACCTAGAGGAAAGTACAGAGAAAACATTAAAACCTTTAAACACAGAAACATGGCCTAGTCCTGATCTCGTCCTTCTCTGTAATAACTGACAGACATTTTTTTGTGAAGTTTTTGTGACATTTTTTTGTGAAATGAATCATAAATGTGTCACACCATCGTTAACCATTAGTGTAACATTGGTTTACATTAAGCAAGCGCTTGATTTTATATGTATTCATGTATTGCCAGGCATCAGTCAAACCACCGTCTGGCGTCTCTGGCATTTCCGGAGTTTCACATTCTGTCACAGGATGTTTGATGGTGGTCAAGCGTCCCGCAGTCATGGCTTATCAGCGCCTCTGACACCCGTCTGTTACAGCGTCGCACCCGATGAGACTCAAACCCGTTGCCTTTCATGCACATTTCATGCACAGTGACTCTCATCCAATGAGACGCTGGAACAGATTTTTTTTTTTTTTCAATTAAAATGCAATTACTTTGTTTTGACCAAGTTGATTTTGTTAATTAATTAATTGACTTAAATACCTATTTATTTATTTATTTAATTGTATGTTTGTTTATTTTTTGTTTTCTTTGTTTACTGTTCTATAAAGTGTCTTTACAGGCTTCGTCCACAAAAGGAAAACACATGTGATGTTGTTAGTGAACAAATTGGGTTCTTTGGTGCGTGATTGAAGTGTAGGCATT
>SOMO01000015.1:514542-528473 GCA_028128575.1 Paedocypris carbunculus | reverse complement strand
AATAATTATTATATTATTATTATTATTATTATTATTATTATTATTATTGTTATTATTATTAGTTACACTTCCTAGGTCAAATAGCACAAAAATGCTTATCTCTTCTTTTATTTTTCGCCACTCTCTTTCTTTTTCTGCTCTATTTTTCTTCCTGAATGTAGAACAGGTGGAGTATTAAATATGCATTAAAATCCAGAATATGGATTAATAAACAGGCCCTACTCTGATCCACTCGAGTCCAGCCCTGTCATCCCTCTCATCCTCGGCTCTCATCCTTCTTTTCTTCCCTTCCCTGATTCTCTCAGCGGTTCATGGGTTGCAGGGCTGTATTTTCACACAGAGCACGTCTTGTGCTGGAGTGAAAGCTTTTTTTTGTTTCCATGGAACACTTCCTCTTCCCTAATAGTCCACTGCTGGGGATGGAAAGAATCCCTTGAAATCGAGTAAATCTCTCCATATCTGGTTCTTTGACTTTGTTTGGTGTTGTTTTCTCTGCCTGTGGAAACCAGGCCTGCGTGACTTAAGCGTATCATGTCCCTTCACCGAAACCTGTGTCCAATTTACTTATTCATTAGCGCAGCATCACGGCGTTCTGTACTTTGCGTGCAGTCAATTCCGATTGTCTTCTCACGTAGGATCACGAGAGCTTTTGAGATCTGGACTCACACCTCACGCAGGAACATCTGCTCTATTTATAGTTTGGCTTTGTCGGAGCAGAGGGTCCGTATTCTACAAACTGAGGGACACTGATGGGTTTCTGTGCTGTGTCTCTTAGAAAACTGTATGATGGTCCTCTAACTGGTTCTGAAAGCCTCTGTGGTCTCGTCTACCACTATTAATACGACATAAAGTCTGGAAAACACAGTGTACTCTAGAATAAATGGAACATTGTGAGCGAAAAGTGGGTTTGGATTGATTTATGAAAGCTTAGAATTGTTAGTGCGGTTCTGTTTACTGGCTTGATTCAAAAAAGTACTTTTTTGAATTCGTTAAGAATACACATTTTGATATGAGTTCAAAGAAAAGTGGCATCAAACAGCAAAGAAAAAAAAGGTTGAGTATTGACTGGGAATTTTTTTTAAACAAATGTCGTTTTTATGGTTTAAACTTGTGTTTTATGCATTACTGGTGTTGTACTTGACATTTAGAGTGTGAAAAAAAATGTATTTTACTATATTTTTTTTTTTTTTTTTACAAAACTTGTGGGTGGTGTACAGACTAACATGTATTAAAATCATATAATATAATAATAATAATATATTTATAATAATATAATAATATTTTACAAAGATTATGTTCGGGTCACATTTTAACCAGTGTTAAAAGTTTAAAAATAAAAATAAATACTTTAAAGTATTTTTTCACTTTGAATCTTCTCCTACATGTCTTATATATGTAATCTACATATAAATAAATGTCAATTTGACCCTTCAGACAAAATGGTAAAAAGAGTCAGAAAGTTCAAATATATATAATTCTTTGCAACAATGAGACATAATACACCGCTGTCTTTCTCTCACTCACACACACACACACACACACACACACACACTGTTTTGGGGAACATTTAGGTTTCTGACACTTATTTGCATAATAAAAGTCCCCCAGTCAAATTGACCCATGAACATTGTTGATGTTCCTCTGAAACAAACATAACAGGAGGGTTAAAGGAGAGCATCGAAATCCATTCATTGGGAATCGAACCCACAACCTTCAGTGTTGCAAACCCCATCTTTACTAATTAGTTTTAAAGAAGCGAAAAGAATGTATTGGTGACCCGATGACATAAGCCTTACTGTCCTCAACATTTAAATGCATTTCCTTATCAAATCCTCTTGTCAAGAAACGGTGTCTGTATCTGCTCCTGCTCCGTCAAGTATCCATCCAAATGCTTCAAAATAACAAATTAGTTATGAAAAGAACTCAATTGGTGCTGGAAAGTGAGCAAGCGAAGCCTGAGAGTCTGAGGAACTACAAAGTAATCCTTTAATTAAATTAGTGGAAGTGCAACAAAGATGTAGCTGTGTTTCCCTCCCCTCTCTCTCTCTCTTTCTCTCTCTCTCTCTCTCTCTCTCTCTCTCTCTCTCTCTCTCTCTCTCTCTCTCTCTCTCTCTCTCTCGCTCTCTCTCTCTCTCTCTCTCTCTCTCTCTCTCTCCCTCTCTCTCTCCACTGTCTTTTAGAAGCAGCAGCAGCAGTTTCCAGAGGTTGCTAGGTAACTGAGATGGGTTTAGTTCTGAGGGGGGTTTTGGCCGGATGTGTTGAGTGCATTATTTGGTGGTTGTTGTTGTAGTTGTTGTTGGCTGAGAGATGAGGAAGAGGAAATGGAGGAACCACAGAAAGGCCAAAGGCTTGGCTGGCGTTCCCGCTTCCATCCGAATTCAGACCACATGTCGGGGTCAGGGTACAGTCAACCCCCCTGAGCTCAGTTCAGTTATTGTGAGTTTCGTCTTAAACCTATGTTGTTGCTTTTGCCACATTCTCGAGTTTGATCCCCATCTTTAGATCAGAGAGGAAAAGATACAATCTGGCTTCCCATGACCCAGAAATCAAAGAAGCTTGAGTGGATTATTAGACCGATACAGTGTAGTGGGACGTCCAGTAGCCTGATGGAATTAACCTCTCTTATTCAAATTCCTATCAGGGTCTTTCTAATTCTGGCTCTTTAAAGACCTATTGCCCTGCGTTCGCTCCAGCCAGTGTCAAAAGTAGTCATTACTTGAGTAGAAGTATCGATACTAGAGTTAAAAAAGACTTCTGTGGAAAAATCAGCTCAACCTTTTCACTCACGTAAAAGTACAGATTTGATAACATCTTGAAGTATAAAAGTACATGCAATGCAAGAAAAAATGCTTTTAAAGGTGACATTTTTAATGGTGTAGGACTGTATTGTAATAGAAGTTGCCCTATTCAATTACATTAGAAATGAATGCTTTTTTTTTTTACAATGCAAACACATTATAGAACCATATATGTGCGCTTCTAAGCATTGACTTAGTAGAAAATGAAATTACTAGTATTGTAATGTTGAAAAAAGTCATACTTCAGAAGCTTGTCATCAATGACCTTTATTGTAGTGATGTAACAAAATAACATCATTTAAGCACAGAACAAATGTCAAAGATTCACAGTAATGCTTTGTTCAGTTGCAAAAGCAGATGCTTTTCAAAGTTCTTTGAGTCGTTTCATTGGCTGATGCGCTGGTGCGATGAACCACGTACAAACCAATCGGGTGTCGGAATGATACGCGCGATTTATCTGGAGGTTTATTTGTTTTTTTAGATTGATGACAACACGGAAATAAAACGAACTGAAATGAAATAGAAGGCAATTAAATAATTACTCAAGTAACGTATATACAGTGTTGGGTAAATTACTTTAAAATAATAACTAATTACTAATTATTTTGCAATTTGGATATTCAATTACTTTTCCAATTACTGTGTCTGAAAAGTAACTTAGTTAAGTTTCAGTGCTTCATTGAGAAAATGAAATAATGATATTCAGCGAGTTTAATTATTTTACAATGCAATGCAGAACATTGTAAGTAACTGTAAGTGATTACCTAAAAATGAACAGTAATCCGTTACAATACTTTTTTCAGTGAAAAAGTATTTTAATTACACTAATGCGTTACTTTGTTATGCGTTATACCCAACAGTAGAAATCAGCCAAGTAAAGTTAAAATATACTTAGTTAGGCAAAGTAATTTTAAGTAGTTTTACATTGTTACTTAACACCTCTGGCTATTAAGCAACCGTAAAGAAGGACAGAAGACTAGTTTAGATTTGAGATGCTCAGTAATGTCAAGTCATCCCACTTTACAGCCCAATGATGCTTTACTTTACTTTACTTTACTTTACAGTCATTTTCCAGACGCTTTTATCTAAAGCGACTTACATTTCATTACAATTTTTACAATTCAACAAATTCCTGCTTTCCCTGGGAATCGAACCCATGATCCGGTGTTCCCAGCTACTGGGAAAGCTTATACAGCTCATACTGATGCTGATACTGAAGCGCTGACAAAATTGAAAGCCCTTCAGATATTTCTGCTACTACGTGTCCTTGGGCCAGACACTGAACCCCACATCAACTTCCCACTGCTCCGGGTCTGTGTGTGTTCACTTCACTGTGTGTATGTGCACTCACTTGGATGAGTTAAAAGCAGAGCACGATTTCGATATGCTACCTAGGGCCATATTGACAATCTCACTTTATGTTACTTTACCTTACATCAACATGTTCTTATGGCTAAAAAAGCATATTAACAGACGGTGCTTCATTCAGAACATCCTTTAGCCCCACAGACCCTCGGACACTCCAGAAGTGTCCCCCACAAACTCTCCACATTTGGCCAGCGATGAGAACAGTTCATTAGCCCAGACAAATGACTACGGCTGTGACTGGCCTTCTAGCGCCTCTGCTAAAAAGAGCTCACGTCTCTGCCCATTAGCTGGACATGGCGGGCGATGACAGCGGCAGGACCGGTCCTGTCATGCTGTATGGGGCTGGAGATGAAGATCATGCTAACTGACGGCTGTCAGAGAACTCTTCCCTATGCCGGCGCTTCCTCAGGGCTATATCTGTCCCACCACACACACACACACACACACACACGGTAGGAGGCGCTCTGTCAAAATGAATGAAGCGGAGTCAGCTGTAATGACAGAGTGAGGGTCTTTCAGATGTGGTCCAGGAGGTTTGAGTCATCCCCATATCCTTATCCGTCTAGTAAAGTGTTTTGTGGAGGAACGAAGGGGGAAGACCCTCTGTGTAGGTTCTCACGCTTCAGCTAATGACGGTAGAGCCTGAGGAGAACGTCTGCTACCACTAGTTTCTCCAGCCCTTTGGAAATATGTAAGAATTAGATAAGAACTTGTAAGACTAGATCTGGTGGTAAAGAACGAAACAAACGTTTTGTGTTCCTAGCCACTGGGGCATTTGGGTTGCCCGTTGGTCACTGTTAGGGTCATTGGCTTAGCGTCATGGTTAATTTATACTATACTACAGTTTATAGATTCTTTATTCTCGTCTGGCTGCTTTGGAACGATCCGAGACTGGGAAAAGTGCTTTATAAATAAATTGAAGTTGAACGTGAAGATCAGAGTCTTTTTTTAAACATGCTGAGCTAAGCGTTTCTCCAGTGCTCGAGCTGCTTATAAGCTAAAACATGTTCATTAACAAAGGCATTGGTTTCTTCTCTCATGCAAACCTCCTAAATCAGGTCCTACTCAAATTAGAACGTAAGATAATTATTTGCTTTCTAAATTTGCTGAAAACTCTGCACCAGAAGTTCTTTACGTTTTTTTTTTTTTTGTGCCTGAAAATCAAATACCGGACAATGGCTTAACTGTGTTTTACTGAATATGTAAACTCCTGCTTGTTTAAACAAACCTATAATAAAAATAATTAAATATAAACAAAATAAAATATGAAATGAAAATGTATTCATTTGTTAATTTGATACATAGATTCATGATCGTAACTGTCAAACTTCTGTCAAAATCGATGGAAATGCAATTTAGTGCACTGAAGCCATTTTGTAAAAAATGTGAGGCGAAAAAATAATTGAAATTCTTGATTGATTCAATTACATTTTATTCAGTTTTGCATCGGTGCTCTCTAAGCATCGGTGTGGACTATTTGTTTTATAAGGCGCTTTGGATAAGACTTAGTAGAAGTAAACTTTACTGATAATTGAATTTAAATTTGACTAGATTATTGAATTAGTTTGAAAGATTGAGTTTATTGATTTGGAATAAGAACTGCTTCCTGTAACATCTAGCATGGTTAGCTTTAGCACAAGGCCGATTTTAAAGCAGATTTTCAGTGAAAGGTTTTCAAATTGTGCTCTACACAACAAATTTACAGTGGATGTAGTTTTAGGGGTTTAAACATTTTGCTGTAAATTACTCAAAAAACAGTCTAGGCCATATTTGTGTGTCATTTGCTCCTCAGGCAATTGAAATAATCTATATATATTTTTAATTTATAAATTCTTAATAATCTTTTTATCATGTTTTTGCCTACAGTCCATCCGCGAAGTGACCGGCTATGTGCTTGTGGCTCTGAATCAGTTCGAATACCTGCCCTTGGAGAATCTTCGCATCATCCGTGGAACCAAACAGTATGAGGACCGCTACGCTCTGGCCATCTTCCTCAACTACCGCAGGGACGGGAACTTCGGCCTCCGGCAGCTGGGCCTTAAAAACCTCACAGGTATCTCCGCTGCTGATGTTGTGATGATCTCCATCCACGTGTGGGTGTCTATTTGCATCCTGACGTCTACGTTTTGTTGTTTGCTTTGATGTTCACTTTACTTCACTGATCTTTTCTGAAACGACTAATCAGAATGTGATTATCCAGCTGGCTGAGGGAGGCATTGTGTTCACGCAAGCAAAGCTAAATGTGCTAGTTGGTGCTTTTTCAAAAGCTCTTTCTCTCTCCTCGGAAAGAGTATAATTGCGTTCATGAATATTGATATCATACTAAACTTCCATCAGAAATGCCTTGGCTGGATGTTTGAACTTCTGGATTGATGGGAGCCGACACAACTGCTGAAATACTGCTAGAGTTGGAGCTGGAATTGGTTCCATAAATTGGTTCTGCGGATCTTCACCGTCATCATGAAGGTTCAGGATGCACTGGATTGAGGAAAGATTTGACTGTAGTTGATGTCGGTCTTGATCTTCTTCTCCTTTTCATGAGAAGGTCAAGAGGATGTTGTATGGCCGTACAGGAACTGCCCTGCTTGTTCTTTTGTGCATCGCAGGTCTTTGCTAAAAGGGTTTAGCATTGACTAACGATAGATAAACAGGTAGTTGTTAATGCACAGGTCTTTATGCACACTCGCCAACAAATTGCGGTTCCATATTTCACTCGTAATACATTTTATACATTGATTTATTTTCTTTCAAGAGATGTTAATAGGTTGATTTTATGTATAGAGATTTCATCCCGGAATTACAGGTAATAGAACATTATTTATTACAGTGAGACCTGGTTTTATGGAAACAATTTGCTCCTAAATTCGGTTTGCAGTGGTTCCATTTGTGATTCGGATAGATTTTTACCGATATGAATTCATGTTCACGATTGCGTTTTTAATACGGTGATGCTTAGAAACGGATCGTCTCTAAATGATGAACCGTATGTGTAAATATCAACACACTGACCAGAAACAACTGGGAGCTAAAGAAAAATATCTCAACCACAAATGTAGCAAAGTAGAGAGTAAAAGTTGATCAGCCATGACAGTTCAATGTAGCAAACGAATACAGTCAACTCTGCGTAAGTGCAAGTTGCTTAAGTGCAAGATTTGCTTAACTGCACACCGGTCTTTGGTCTCTCCCCACAATCTTTTGAATGTGGTCTTTTAATCACATTCAAAAGATTAAGTGCAACATCTGATAAGAGCAATCTCTGCTTAAGTCCAAACTCTTGTTTGGTCTGGGCTACACAATGACACAGTAAATTGGTAAGCACATGCTGCAGTGATGAGGTGCACTCCTGATTAGTGCAAGTCTGCGTTCGGTCCCCAGGTCGTGCACTTATCAGGAGTCGACTGTACTTAAGTAAAGTTCATTAACTCAAGTACTCTACACCAGCAGGAAAAAGGTAAAGTAGCTGATGAAGTCAAGCATTTGCAGCAAGGCCTTGCAGTCTCCACTCATTCAGAAGTTTCGTGGTCTTCTTCAACAATGTCAGAAGCCATTTTTAGAAGCCTGCCTCACAGTGACTTAAAAAAACATGAGTTTAGAAGACGGACTAAAAGCTCAAACCTCGGTGGAGTCTGATGCGGTGGTGAAATTACATCCAGACAAAATCAGACAGGTCTTTAACATCTAATTCGGCAGGAGCCTGCTACATAATTCAACGAGAAGACTCGCCGCTCTTTTTCTCCGTCCTATATAGTTTTGTTTTTGTTTAATTTCGCAGAGGAGCCTGTTGGTAAGTCTGGCTAAGTGGCTTAAGCTGGAGGACATGATCGGTTCAATGTCTGGCTTTTCTGATCCACAAAACATCTTTTTTCACCCGCTCGTGAGAGAAATAGAGCAGAGCGAGTTGCAGCAGAGCGCTTTAACACAACGAGTAAATAATTCAAGCCGTGCGTATTGTTCCACTTACTCACTGCCTCTTACTAGAGTCCGGCCGACTGTGTGTACAGAACTCGGACCAAATGTCTCGAGCCAGAGCCGAGCTCACACCTGCTGCTGTGTTCTTGGAAGACGATGTTGTAAAGAAACTCGGAGAAGGCCTGGTTGTCTCGAAGGAGCCTTGTTTCTCGCATCGCACACACCAGCGCCGAGCTGTGGAATGTTTGAAATCCCAGTGATGCCCTCAGGGAAGGAAAAAGCACAGTGGCTTTTAAGGCGTTTTTACTCCGTCGCTCTTATCAGTTTGTCTCTCATCTGCTCATTCATTCATTCTGTTCACAGTGTGTTAGTTTGTTTCTTTCTCTCTCTCTCTCTCTCTCTCTCTCTCTCTCTCTCTCTNTTTTTCAACTTTTTTCTCTCATCTCTTAGTCTCTCTATTTAACTTTCTCTTGATCCTCTCTTTCTCTTTATTTATTTCAGCTTTAGTCCTTTCTTTCTCTCTCTCTCTCTCTCTCTCTCTCTCTCTCTCTCTCTCTCTCTCTCTCTCTCGCTCCCTCTCTCTCCCTCTTTTTCTCTCTCTCTCTTTTTCTCAACTTTCATGCAATTAGAGAGTATGAAAAAAATATATTTTAATTTGTTAAATATTTAATATTATAGAGAAGCATTATAAAATGCTTTAGTTAGTGTCTGTTATGTGGGAACATCTATGGTTAGTATATGTGTATGTGTAATCTATTAATTAAAAAGAAAAAGTATTAATAAAAAAAAAATAAAGTATTCTTAAAATGTCACAAATTAAGACCAAAATAAGTGCAGCCAACTGAACATGTTATTAACACTGATTCCACAAATTTCACACTAATCCTAAAAGTCATACTAAAATCTAGGTATTAAAGTGATCAAGAGTTCCTCGACACGGATCAGTACGGTGGAACAGCCAGATGAGGAACAGGAACGTCTTTCTTCTGCCCCGGGAGCGTCAGACACATGATGTCGTGCCCTTTCTGATGCCCGCGCAACATTATCATGTCGCGTCTGTCACACCAGCACTCCAGAGATCAGTTAGATGATCAATAGCATCCACACATGATATCTAAGAGAACAAAAGGCCATTAGCCGTGTCGCGTCTAATCCTGAATCTGATCAAGCGAGTCTCTCCGTGTTGCTACCGGAGCTGAACCTCCGTGGAGGCAGAAATTGTCCCGGACAAAATCAATTTGTCGCTGGTATATTCTGATATTGCCGTATTGATTTTCTGGAGGGCTGTGTGTGGGAGAAAGACCGGCCTGCTTCTCTGGCTTCTCGTGTCCCTTCTGCTGGATTAATAAGTCACTGAAGTGAAAGGGTCGGAATCTGGAAGTCATTCTGCATTTCATTTGATTGGAAAAGCTGTTCAAACATGTAGAGGTTGGTTGTGTAAACAGTTTTAAGTTTGTTTCAAACTTTCGGTCTTGTTGAAAGTGGCATCGTTTGTTCAAACTTCATATCTACAGAGTATTAAAATAAAGACAGAGATGTCTGAGACATTTATTAAAGTACGACAAACTTATTAGTTGTGTCATTGTTGCAGCTCTTTGAATTATTGAGGATGTGTCAGTCAGTTCAAAGACTTTAACATTGTAATGAAAGTTGATTCCAGATGAAAGTTAAATTAAATAATTTGCAGTAAAAAACATCTACAGTACATTCAAATGTTAAACAACATTTGGATGGATGGATAAATAGATAAATACTGTAAGTGGATGGATGGATGGATGGACAGACAGACATAGATGTAGGAACAGATGGACAGATGAAAAGACAGTCATGAACAGATAGACATTTTGATAGATGATAAGAGACAAATAAAGATATTTTGAAGGATTGATGGACTAAACTGCATGTTCGAGAGGTAAACACTTTGTTTACAAGTCAGACAGATAAAGAGAGAGAGAGAGACGTAAATAAATATAATTTGGATGGATGGAGAGGGAGAAAGAGGCCGATAGACAGGCAGAATTTTTATTGAATAATGGATCGAAACGGTGTGTGTGTGTGTGTGTGAGAGAGAGAGAGAGAGAGAGAGAGGGAGATCTCCATCCGTAAATCAATGAGAAGAAAGTCTGATAGTAAAGCTCACGTGAAGAGGCTCCATATAAAGTATTAACATCTGCACACTTTCCCAACATCAAGCTGCTGTTTCAAATATTTAATTTTTTTCTACTGCAAACAAATGGCGTTTGTGTGATTCACATGTTTTTTCCTTTCATTCGCTGCACCAAATCTTTTGCTCAGTTGCGCTCAGAGACCTTTTGCGTCTCCTCACCTTTCACTTCGGAATCTCTCCACTCATGCATAGATGATCAGATCTCTCTTTTACTCGCACTAGTTCAAGGAGAAAATCTCAGCCATCAGCTCCGACCTCGGCCGATGCCAGATAAAAGACAGCGATCAGTCTGGAACACGCCTGTCTCTCTCTGGCCTGTCTCACCACCGTCAGGAGGAGAGTCACATGATTTTTCTCGATTTCCACCCTCCGTGCAGAGGTTTCCAGACCCCGGGTCTCTTCCAATTGTGCGTCTAATTGATTACTTCCCATGCAATTACGTTTGTGTCATACTTGATTTTTCACAGTTTGAGGCGCCGAGGAACCATCCGCCTCTCTGAAGGACAACAGTAGCGCTTCCGCAAAAGTGGCCGTGTTATTCATCTTTTGTCGTATGGATTGAGATTCCATAAATATCAGTGCCAAAAATTTCCAGTGGCAAAAATATCTAGGAAACTTTTTATTTTTACGGTTGCAATCTTCCTGTTTTCGTTTGAAACTAATTTTTCCTCTTCAGATTTTTCCGTTTGTTTTATTTTTTTGTTGTTGTTTGGACTTCTGGCATTAGCTTGATGTGGGGGGTGGACTTTACTCTGATTGGCTGGTGAGAATGGGATTGGCAGCTGCTTGACCAGGAAGTGTCATTCATCCTTTTTCAATATTAGTACACAATAAACTGTGATTAAAGTGTTATTTTTGCACAATATTGCAAAACTACATTATTTAGAAGATAAGTATTATAAGTAGTATAAGACATTTTTGTTTCTTCACATTGACATACTGTATTATGATATTGTGTACTATGTGCAGAAATCATGATCGGCGCCTTACAAATAAAATGTATTATTATTGATGTTATTGTTTTGTTATTGTTATCATTAATATTATTGTTATTATTATTATGGTTGTTGTTGTTGCTGTTGTTATTAAAAATTATGATAAAGGTCTTGTTTGTAAAAACTCTTATAATTTGAGTGAAACTGTGGGAAGTTTGTGCCAGAAGTTGAAACGAAAAAAACAAAAAAAACAAAAGAAAAATACAAAACAAAAAACAAGTTTCAAACAAAAATGTGAAGATTACAAGCAAAAAGAAAAACGTAATTGCAAGCGGAAAAAACATACGGAAAAGTGAAGCAAGTTTATGTTTGATTTTTTTAGCACTAATCTGATTCCATACTTTACCAACTTTAATCGCAAAAACTTGGTCGTTCTTTACTAAAACTGAAAGTGTCACGCCGTCAAAAATCAAGTGTTCTATTTGTTTAGGCCTCGGAAGAAAACATGTTTTTCTCTCCGTTCCTACATTGACATTCTTTCTGCTCTTGCAACGTAATTTTGCTGACTGTTTTCACGCTCATTAATTGATGCTATTGGGAATTATGTAAGCTGTGTGAAAAGAATGTAATGAAATATTGATGTCAACCACCGAAGGCCTTTAGAAATGTTAATCATTGAAGAAATCTGACCCGTCTGCCCTCAGAAGAGGAAGGAAGTTCAAATGCACCAGTGGTTTTTAATTGAGCTGTAAAGTCTGACGGTCCAGGGTAAGATGCTGCAATCGTTGTGGAGGGATGAAAATGACTCATTTATCCGTCTTGTTTTTTTTGTCTGAATATAACGTTATGCAAACCTACAGGTGTAGACTGAGAGACTTAAGATCTTCAAGGTTTAGTCACTCTGTAAATAAACATTAACATAGTGGACGACGGAATGGATGGATGGACGGACTGACAGAGTCAGAGATTATATAGATGGACAGATGGAGGGATGGATGGATGGATGGATGGATGGATGGATGGATGGATGGATAGATAGATAGATAGATAGATAGATAGATAGATAGATTGATGGATAGATAGCACAATATAGTAGTCGCTTTTTTTATCAGTTTAGATAGATAGACAAACAGACCGACAGATGGATGGATGAATGGATGGATGGATGGATAGATTGATGGACAGAGAGAGACAGCTGGATAGATAGAGAAGGGGGGGTGAATGGATGGATGGACAGTCAGACAGACTGCTGGATAGATACAAGAGAGGGGGGGAGAGAGAGAAAGAGAGAGAGATGGATGGATGGACAGTCAGACAGACAGTTGGAAGCATGGATAGATAGATAGAAAGAGAGATAGAGGGATAGATAGTTGGATCGATAGATAGCTAGATTTATAACTAAATAGATAGATAGATAGATAGATAGATAGATAGATAGATAGATAGATAAATGGATGGATGGATGGATGGACGGAGGGATGGATGGATAGATAGAACAATATAGTGGTCACTTCTTTTATCAGTTTAGACGCTCATCAACATGTGAAATGCTCTGCGGTAATGTTTCTTCCTCTTACAGTAGGTCATTATAAGGTCACAAATTAAATTATGCAAAGACTACATCTTTGAGAAAAAGGTTGTTTCAGGGATTTAATGTTCTGATCTGTATTTCCCACTTTCTGACCTACGAATGATCCGATGAGCCGCAGAAGAAGGAATGACAGGGGTTCTGAGAGGAAGGGAAGAACAGAATCCTGCCTTCTTTCCTTCTTTAAACTCAGTAATGTGAGTTGTTCATGGAGAAAAATAAAGAGAAGAGAAGCGGATAATAATTACACAGANAAAAGGTTGTTTCAGGGATTTAATGTTCTGATCTGTATTTCCCACTTTCTGACCTACGAATGATCCGATGAGCCGCAGAAGAAGGAATGACAGGGGTTCTGAGAGGAAGGGAAGAACAGAATCCTGCCTTCTTTCCTTCTTTAAACTCAGTAATGTGAGTTGTTCATGGAGTAAAATAAAGAGAAGAGAAGCAGATAATAATTACACAGAGATCAAATAAAGAGTGTGGGGCTCGTGCTAATGCCCACTCGCCCACCCCAATCCCTGGAGAAACCAGGTCCATTAATAATGAATCCGGTGTCATCATTAAGATTAGACTTATCTACTGGCCAGTTTGCAAAGAGAGAAAAATAGAGAAATTGCTGTGTAACTGCCTTCAGATTTGCGTGGAACAAACCTGCACATTGTCGAGCCCCGGGGCCGTATGCGGCGTATGTAAAGTTCCGTAACACAATATGTAAATCAAGAATGCAAATTAGATTATTATGGCATTTAATTACATTGATGGTGCTTTATTATTGTGATCCTAAAAATTGTTATTTTAGTCCGTTCTAGAAAACTTCTAGTTTTGGTCTGTTGTGTGAAATCTAGAATGAGGCTTTGTGATAAAACAAAAATAAACTAAAAATAAAAAGCAAGATTAAAATATGCACTGCAAAAAATCAATTCTTGACAAGCCAAAAAACCTTGAAATTACACAATATATCTTGTTTTTTTCTTTTCGTACAATAACTACCGTATTTACTCGCTTATAAGTCGATCCGCTTATAAGTCGACCCCCCCACTTCAGCTGTGAGATTGTGGTATTTTGTTTAGACTCCCTTATAAGTCGGGGGGAAGAAATGAGAGAAAAGTGAAAAAATAGAAATGAGTAGAAACCCAATTTTGGGTTTCATATAAAGTCAACTGTGG
>SOMO01000015.1:502664-514496 GCA_028128575.1 Paedocypris carbunculus | reverse complement strand
GTATTTCAGAAACACCTGTCCGGAGCGAATGGCGGCCAGTGATGCTGGGCCACAGCGGAACGTCCCGTGACTGGTTTCCTGAGGCGTGGAGTCCACGGCCTGCCAGCCCCCCATGCCAGGGGGCAAATCAGGACGTGCCATCCAGCAATCATTCCAAACGTGGAAATTCCTGAGAAAACAAAGAAATCTGAGTGTCTAAGTTTGTGTGTGTGTGTTTTGCAAGAACTCACCACACGGAGTCAGAGTTGAGTTCATTAATCGGTTCAAAATTTTCATCGAAATACACGTCGGTGGTCAAGGACACATCCGTATCATGGGCCGACTGGAAATTAGTGACGGATCGGGATGCGATTCCGAGACACCTCAGCACTGCAAACACACAAGATTCATGGTGAAGAAGATATTTGATGTATGTAGGATGAAATTAGAGATGCTGAACACGAGTCTGGTGCTTTTACTATNGCTGAGACGAGAGAATGTGCGACTCTGCGCAGCTGCGTCCGCGTGTGTGTGAGAGCTACGGAGCAGCCAGCATGAGACGAGCGGCGAGCCGAGTGCTACTCATATGTCCGGCTTGTGCCGATTTCTGAGAGATTTTTTTCGTTCACGTCATAAATGTTCATTTAATTACCGCGCTTGTGTCTATGCTGTTTATTTTTGTGAGAAGGGGTGAAATATCTGCGCACTGTTCTGAGTAAAATATTTTCTATTTCGGTAGACCGCGCGTATAAGTCGACCCCCCCACTTTGAGCCCGAAATTTTAAGGAAAAATCCTCGACTTATAGTCGAGTAAATACGGTATATTAGAATTAATTTAACTTGATGTGTGTCTTCTTTTTTTCATTTTATTATTCATGTGCATATTCTGCAGTGTGTAGAAAATATATTTTCGCAGGTTGGAGGTAAATCCCACACAAAACTCAAAAATAATAAAAAATATATAAATGTGAATTTTTTTTTTATCGTAATACAATGTTTTGCAGTACTGAACAAAGTTTTTTGGTTCGCCCTTTCAGAATAAATTTTTTTGTCATGCGGCACATTTGAAAAATCACCTGCTCAACTTTTCCTTGTATTTAAATCACCGGCCAATCACAATATTTATGGAATGTTGGTGTTAGTAAATCGCACAAAAGCGTTCTCAGAACGAGGCCCGACCCAGACAGCTTATATAAAGTCCTGTCCAAATATTACCTGAACGCCACAAAGTATGTTATCAATATAAAACATGCAACTTCACCCTCAGTGTCGATCGAAAAAATTCATGTCGGAGCTGTTTAATTCGTAAATCCGCTCCGCAGAATTCCGAAATCTGTGCCTGACAATCCCTGAGTGTAGAGGTTTATAGCAACTTTGACTTAGTTCATGATTGAATAGGAAAGTAGAAGTTAAAGTCCAGTGCACAAGCTGCTCATGACCACGTGGCTAATTCAATTGCGTGATGTGTTCGGAGACAACGCGGCCTATTAGCATCACAGAAAACCCGGAGCGCTGGGAAAGTGGAGCAGCGGAAGCGCTTATATAATCTCAGGCAGGTGGATGGTTTCGCCGCGAGAGGGAATTGTAACGGGCTGGAAGTCACAGTGACACAAAGGAAATGAAGAGTCTGTAATTCACCTTTGGCAGTTTGATGATGAGAAATATTGAAGTCTTTGTGGCGTAATAAAAAGGATCTCACAGTCTGAAGCCCATCAGCAGCAGGTTGAGAAGAGATGCTTTCTGTTGCGTCCTTGAGAAACCCTTTTCACATTCGCTCTATACTGTATAAAATGTTTTAAATATACTCTATATAATTGTTTGTGTTTTGAATTTATTATTTATTATTTATTTATTATTTAATATGTTTATTATTTGCATCCATATATTTTCTCACAACTGAGACAATGAATAAATTGTCAACGTAAACGAGTGACACATAATGTGATACTTTGTTGCGCTACATAACTGTACATATTACTTAACAAACTATGTATAGTACGGTATATTATTCACACGGTATATACTATTTTATAGCATATTGTAGGCGTATACTATTTTATGCTGAATTGCCTCTTGTGTTCTGTATTATATTGATTTTGATATATTTCATATTGCATTTATTTATAGTCTGCTACAGTGTGATTACTATACTTTGTATCTTTTTGATTTAACTTTTTTTGCACTAAACCACGTTCTCAATGGCAACAAATGCGTTCTATTCTATTCTATTCTATTCTATTCTATTCCATACAGTAAATTTTCTTTATTCTTAGTTTGATAACCAAAACTGTTGAAAACTACTTAGTTTGGTGCCAAACTCTTATTACAAAAACTTCAAGTCTTTTTGTCCCAAATAACCAATGATGTATAAATGTTTTTTTTTTGTCTTGAACCTACGTATTTTTAGCAACTTAAGGAACTTAAGGTCAAGTCAAAACTCAAACAGCTTTAATGTCATTGACTTTAAATTCATCATTTAAATTTCAAGTTTTTCCTGATATAAGATCCATTAGAAACCATACTCAATGTGAACTATGACTCTTTAGTATTTTTTGATCCAATCCAAAAGCCTCGATGTTGAGGACCAAAACAGGACCGTCCTGTGGCGCCACATGTGTTCCGTGCGTGTTTAGCGTGTCAGCATCCTCTCCCATGTTAAGAAACCACTGATATACACGCGGTTTGTCTCCATTACCTGTGCGCCTGAGCTAATAGAGTCAGACCGTCTCCGGGGTGTTGTTAGCTTCTGACTTTACCGTTTGATTCCAGCCTTTGTAAAATCAGTCATTATTCTCCAGCCGCGGTGCCACCCCGAGCTGTGCATCACAATAACGCTAAATTGCCTCCACTTTGTGGATGTCGGTCGGCACGGTTACGTTGATTACATGTTTGTGTCTGGGAGAAAGTTGAGAGAAAGAAGAGCAAAGAAGCAGACTGAGAAAAGTAGAGCGCCAGCGAGTGTTGAATAATTCAGCAGCGGCAGCACACGAGGCTTCAGGGCCGAGAGGAGAGCAACAACTCCAGCCACTGATGAGCTGTGTGCCCACTGCTCACCTTTGTCCTCCAAACACACACACACACACACACACACACACACAAAGCAGCAAGTTCTGGCGGTCTGTCCGTTCCGAGCTGTTTCTGTCCTCCACCCCCTCAGATATCAGACTCGGCTCTCATTAAAAGTTAATGCGAGGCATGCAAAGAATTTTAATGTCAATTAATAATCAAAACAGCTTCCTCCTTCTCTCCCTCAGCCCTGCGGCGATATTTTAGAGCTGGAAATTCAGGCCATTCGCCACAACAAACCATAATATGAGGCGACGTGGTGTGCAGAGCGGGACGGGGCTTCGCACTGACCCCCCGTGTTCCCATTCAGACGTCCAGTCCGTCCAGTGGCCCAGCGGGTCATAGGAAGCGTTTCCTCATTGTGGCTGGTGGAATGTGTTGTCGGGACTTATGGCAGACATAGTGCGGTAACCAGGCCGACGATACTTTTTACAACAAGTAATGTTGTAATATGATTGGCCAGTGCATGAGGAGTCTGGTTCCTCTGAGAAGACTGTCCGAGGAACGTTGATCTTGAGTTGTTGTGGGTCGTTGTTTATCCAGAAAGTGTCACTTTCCTAAAGTGAAAAATGGTCGCTTGCTCACTGTCATTGTGTATTTGCTCATAGTTGATTATAGTTGATTGACTTTTTTTTTTTTTTTGTTGTTATCCAAAGTTACATCCGGAATGATTATATTATTTTTATTGTTATTATTTATTTATTTATTTTTTTTTTGAGGGGGGGTATTACATTTTTGGTAATATTAAAATGTTTTTTTCCGGCCGGTTATAATAAAATAAACTTGAACTTAAATAAAAAATGACCAACAGTTGCATACTTGGGAATTATTGTGTGGTGCGTATTAACGTCCAATCTGAAAGAGGCGGACAGAATCAATCTCAGATCAGAAACAATGTCCAATCAGAAAGCGACTGACAGAAACAATGTCAAGGCAGAAAGCCACTGACATAAATGACGTCCAATCAGAAACCGGCAAGACCGCTTTTACATAAATAACGGACAGAATAAATGTCTAATCAGAAAGCAATTTTTATTTTATTAGGTCATTTTTATTAAATATATATATATTTTTAGACAGTATTTTTATTTTATTCTCGTCCACCTTGAAGAATACATTCTTTCTGAAATTTTTGTCACTTTCCAAACTGTAATATTTTTTTTTTTTACAAAATCTCGAGTGTGAATCAAACGTGTAGTGAAAAGTTTAAGGCGATGTGGCATGACAGAAGCAATCGTCTCTGCCAGTCGCTGGTTCCACACGCTAGTAATACGCATCGTTTCATTAAAGCCACAGCGGGAAACAATAATGGAGTGCCTAATAGTTTTCAGCCAATTTTCTGTGCTCCTGACTTCCAAAGACCTCAATACCAGAATGTCAGGATGCAGATAAACTCAGGGTGATGGACTGATTGTTCTGCCTAATCAGCTGAACTGTGGAATCGCTCAATGGCGGGCGTTAAATATAGGATCTGGTAAAGCCAATCCTCCATAATGCTGATCATGCATCTGTGATTCTCTGAAAAGCTCTACATTCTTTTCATTTTGATTGAAATAAGTTTAAATTTTGCTCTGAATGCCTGAATCGGTGATGAAACAAGACTGGCAAAGAAGCAGGACAGTTTTTTGACACAATTTCACACATTTCTAGGACATTCTATACAATGCCTGAAATGTGTCACGTCAAAGTATGGAACAAGCTCATTCCCACTGGATTGTTTTGTTAACGGGGCCTGAAATTGTGAAATAAAGAGAAACTAAGTTCAGCAAACGTTAATCACAGGCAACGAGGAAGCGCTGAACAAGAAATCGGAACAAGAACAAGACATCCGAAACTACACAGTCTCCTTGAGAAAGAAGTAGTGACGTTCCTTGTCCATTTGTTTCCTTTTAAACATGATAGCAGTTTGTCATATCCATCCTTTTCAACTTTTGAAAATGTTGGCTAAAAATCTGATCTGGACATTTCACACTTTGCCTAAAAAGCCAAGTACTGCACACAATGCCTAGGCATTGTATATAATGGCAGCGTATCACATTTCAATGATAATTAATTGGAAGTATTCTGAGGAAGCGTGGAGGAGATGTCACCTGAGGGAGTAACGGAGAGACCTTGCCACTGTGGAGTCATGGCACATCAGATGCGCGCCCAGTGACTTAGAAAACACCAGAAGGCGCGGGAGAAAAGCAGCTGGTGCGCATCTGGAGTGGTAAATGGAGCGCGCCACTGCTGGTGTGTTGCACAGCGAGGTCTTTACTGCAACATCTCCGTCTCCCTCTGTGACTTAATAATTCATGGGTTGGCTTTTTGCGAAGGGAGTCAGAAGGACAAAGTTCAGCCGCTGCACTGAAGGCAGAAGAGGGCAACAGGTCACCCTCACCCCTGCTGATGCCCTCCGGAGCTGCCCAGGTGGGCTCTGCCATGCGGATGAATGCATGGTGCTAAATATACCGGAAACGCCTCCGTCTTTTCCCCACCTGGCGCATCTGAAATCACTTTTCCCAACATAGAGTTTCATCATCCCGTCTCCTTTCATCGCTTCATGACATCATGCTTGAACTCGCTCGCTCATTATGCAAGGCAGCCGAGGTCATGTCTAATTCAGGAGCAAACATAGTGGCAGCGTTTTCCGAGCTACTCGGAGCTTGTAAAAATGCTTTTACTATTTCTAAAGTTGATTTCAAGGCTGATTTCTGATGAATTGATTGGGAACCGTGCACAATTTATTCAATGGTTTTCCTGCAGAAAAAACTTCATTTTACAAGCTTTCTCGTTTTTTGTCCAATTTCTGTTTTATGAGCTTTAGTTTTGGTCACATATTGGTTTTTGACCTCTCTGAAAGGTCAAGAAAGGTCACGCCCCTGTGGTCTATGTCCAATGTTTTGGTTTCATTTCCGGTATTCAATCTCCTAAATCCAGTCAAATGAAAAGAAGTTCAATATTCCCAGCAACATTATTTGAGCATCATGAGCATCGTGTTCTGCGAGGACATGTTCTTTTCTTCTGAAGACCTCAGCAAACTTGTTGGATGGAGAGAATGTTTGCTTCTTGTGTAAGTGTAAGATGAGAGAAGAGATCTCTGTGAAGTTCTCATCAGGACCATGACTCTCTGTCTCGTGGAATGGCTTACGCTGCACTAGAGCTTCCTGTGTGTTCCTCACCTGCCCGACCCAGATATGCTCAGTGTTAGAGGTTCTGCTGGAACTATAAAATGAGAAAAGGGAATGATCTGCCCTCTTTCATTCGTTTGCCTGCTCCCGTTTACACCCTTATGGAGAGTTCCATAAGCTTTTAACCTCAATCAGGTTACTTTCTTAAATAACAGCAACCATAAAAACTCTCTCTCTCTCTCTCTCTCTCTCTCTCTCTCTCTCTCTCTCTCTCTCTCTCTCTCTCTCTCTCTCTCTCTCTTTTTCCTCTCTATTTTATCTCTCTTTTTATCTGTTCTTTTTTTGCACAGTTACCTCACAGTCTTTATCTCATCCTTGCCTGTTGTCACGGGCACACACCCACACTGTAATAATTAAATTACAGCAAAAACAATTAATATTGAATAGTAACACAAAGAATCAATACATTATTTTGAAAAACTTGCACTAATAAATCTTTTGTTGTTGTTCATTAATAAGGTTAAAAAATGACCAATTCAGATTCCATCTTTGCACTCAATACTATATAATGATAATCATAATAACAATAATAATAATCATAATCATAATAAACAATAAAACCGTTGTATTCTTATTTATATCGTTCATCTTTTGCCACAATAATATTTCTGGTAGCCTTTTGCAATAAAATAGAAGGAACGACCTTCTTCGCAGTATTCTTATAAAAAAAAAAAATCAACCTTGAGCGGATTTGAAAGGGATTTATTTCAATGCAGCTCTTGCGTGTTATTTATTGCTTTTGTCATTGGTTTTTAAGGGTTGTTATCGAGTCGAGTCTTTGTCCCAGTAAAGCCTGTCTGCACTATTGAACAGGGGGGGAAATATGATGCATTGAGCTCCATGAAAGGGTCCTTGGTCCAGATGAAATCGAAGAACCCAACACATGTAAGCAGTGGAACACATGTTCCGCCGTCAGCAGCCATCGCACAGGAAGCGTCAGGAAGCTCCCATGATGCCTCACCGCTCAAGCGTGAATGTCACCGGCGTCTGGTTAAAAGTGCATTTGCTCGCTGGCAGTGCGGCAGGAGAGACCACCAAGCCCCCGTACCGGCCCGCTCCCTCGCTTTTCCCTGCGCCTGCGGCATCAGCTCCTCATAAATGCTTTTATGTAGTTAAATTAAAGTCGTTGTTCTTTTCAGGTCAGTAGTTAAATACACAAAAGTGCAATTACATTCAAAAGCAGGTGGTCTGGGTTTATTCCTGGTTGCCCCGCCCTGTTCCTGTGCCACCGACAAGTTCTGCAACAGTCGTTTTCTGATCCGCTTTTCCATTTTGGGGTCGCTGGGAACATACTTGAGTAAAAGTACCTTTCTGTAAAAATTACTTCATCACAAGTCATCAATGCCAAGTGACTTGAGTCGTAAAATATCCAACTTTAAAAGAAGTCATGTATTTTACTCATACTGGTAAAATACATATTTAGGCTCAAAAAGCATCAATAAATGTAAAAAAAAAACCTCTTTATTCATAAAGGTTTTATTTCCTAATATAGAAATAAAATAAAACGCCTCAATGTTTTAAAATGGCAAAACAAAAAAAAAAAAGTCAGTCTCGGTCAAATTCAAATGTGCAAAAATTCAATATTATACATATTCAAAATTAAAATTTTCGCTAATTTAAATAGTTTTTTGCTAATTTTAACAATCACGTGAATTAGCTTGTAAATAGCATCCAGAACCTTTAGCATCCTGCAGATGGCGATATCACCTTCGTCCACCCAAAAGATTAACCGCAGTACAAAAAGATGCCAACTTGTAACACACAATCACAATGTAACAAGTAACAGCATCCATTGAAATGTAGTGGAGTAAAGAGACATAATCACAAATGTAATCAAGAAATGAGTAAAAGTTGTTTATATTTTTTATACTCAGTACAAGTACAAAGTAGCCCAAAAATACTTAAGTAAAGATAACATTTACTCAAGAACATTACACCACTGAGCTGCAGCCAATCCCAGCTGCTGAAGGCTGAAGGCTGGACTGATGACCGACCAATCACAGAGAAATATAAACTCCAGACCTCCAACTTGAGTCTAGAACGTGTTCTTGTACGTCATTGTACATTAGAATTCTGATAATCGGAGAATTTGTGCAGTTATTCTGATAAACCTGATCAAGAATCAGCTTGTTTTTCAGACTCTTAGGGGCTTTTAGTCGCAGCCAATTATTACGCACGAAACACTTGTGGCAAATCATCACATTGTTTGTTTCGCTTTACACCTGGCTGTTTTTTTTGTTTTTTGTTGTTTCCCGTGCACATCTTTGCGCCACCAGCACTGGTTGGTGCATCTCGGAGGCTGGTTTTGATGGATTGCACAGAAAATCAGCTATTTGTACAGTGGAGGCAGGGGAACTTGGCACAGTTTCAAGTATCATCCCTCATAAGCCCCTCCAGAGCCGCTCCCCCCGCGCCACACGCCTGGCACTGACTGGCACAAAGCCGCAGGCACTTGATGAATCGGTGGCTGCGTCTTAACGGCGTTGGAAATATTATTATTATTTCGTTCTTTGAGGACAGCAGACGTGAGATCTTGATTCTGTAGTGATCTGCAGAGTAAGATGGTAGAGGACCTGCGTTGTGGTTTATACGCTCATAAATCAGTTGAATGTTTTCTGTTTATACCTATAGAGTCTCTGAAACGTCTGCTTTTATGGCGAGTAAGTCAAATGTTAAGGAACTACATCAGAGCCGAGCACTTTCTTTTTTGACAAATGTTAAAGCTGATAGCAATGTATAGACTGTATTTTTTTTTTTTTTTTTTAATTTTTTTATTTTTTTTTTTTTTTTACATTTTTATCTTTTAATAATCAAATGTCCAAGTTTTTTTAGTTAAAAGTATTTTCAATTTTGACAGAACATACAATACCAGTTGAACTTACTGGTAGAAACGCTAAAAGGGAGAAATCGCACCATTTTTTCTTTTTAATCAAATTGCAATTTAATAATTAAAAATGTCAATTTGTAAAAATGTTTCAAAATCCGTTACTATGCGGGATTGAATTTACTAGTAAACTTTAAACTGATTTTTCAGTTCTTTTTCTGTCTGAAAATAAAAAATCCCGTTGTCTTCTTGAAATTCTTACTTAATTTTGTTCAAAATGTTTGCTTAAGTTACATTTACTTTTCAAGTGTTTAAAACATGCAAGAATATTTATAAATATCAACAAATATTTCTCTTTTCTTTTAATCTGTACAAGTTATAGTTTTTTTTTTGCTTTTTTTTTCTCACTTATATTCAGTATATAGCATAAAATAGAAACGCAAAAAAGCGAGTTAAAAAAAAAAAAAAAAAAAAAACTGTGTCATCACCATAGTGATTCTAACATAAAATACGGAACAGTTTTTTTTTTTTAAGCAGGGGACATTTCTGTGATACACTATTGATGCAATATTGATTTGCTTTTGTGTCTTTAATCTGCATTTACTGAATTTCGTTTTATGCCATAAATGATGTGAAAATGATGATGAAAACACCAGACTGATGATGATCTGCTGAGTTTTAATATGAGAAGCAACAGTTCTGTCCAGGTTTCCAGAAGATTCGTGGTGGGAAGCCGCTCTAAGACTTTTCAGAATTCTTGTCCGTAACGTTTGAATTATTTCATTCATTGAGCGACACGTTTCTCGAAGCCCTCAAGAGAAAGAGGAAGTGCACAATAACAGCGTCTCCATTCATCCGTAGAGTACAGTTTAATCAAGCTTTTGTTTGGCTATTATCAGTTTCAGACGCCTGTGGTTATGAATTTGTCTCGTCTGTTTTACCGCGCCGTTGCTAATCTCCTGTAGCCTTGATAGAGAACTCCAGTGCGGGGAATAATGCAAATCTGGCCTAATCTCTCCGGTGTTTTTGTCAGACACTGATGTGAGAGAGATGTGAAGATCATAAAGCTCATCGCCGTCCAGCGCGGCCCGATCCGAGACGTCTCACTCGTCCGCAGATTGATTTCCCTCCAAATCCGTTGTTGTGTGTCTGACGGCCGGATGCATATTAGAACACGGATGGAGGGATGTTTTCCTACAAATGAAATTTAAAAACCACACTGCTGCTGTTCTGAACGTCAGAGCTTCAAATCCAGGATGAATCCTCTGACATTCAGTACAGCGGCAGTGTGATTTTTTTTTTTTTGATATTCAAAGGCTCGTCAACCATCTTTGTCGATGAGCATTTCAATCAAACGTCATGTTTTATCTTCATCTATGAGTTATAATCCAACTTGGAAGAGAGAAGTGGAGTGGAAAGTCCACCAGTAGCAACTTTTCTTGCAGCGTGTGCGAATTGCATTTTTTCCAAAGTTAAATTGCAAAATTTGCCTCTTGTGTTCTTCAAATGAATCTTCTGTTTAAGCCTATAAAATGTGCCAGTGAGAGCAGAAGAATTAGAAATGTATTCTACTATTCCCCAGGCTGTGAGGAATTGGCAAAATATAGAAGTTTCGTTCAGTGTTGAAACTACATCATGTTGACCAAGTCGCAATTCCACTTGTTGACACAAGGTGGCGAGACTCTAAACTTGTGCCATGTGTGATATTTCACTGAAATGATTCCCTATGCGTTTTTGTCATCATTTGTCAAACAGCTCTTTCATGGAATTGGTGTTATTTTTGGTGCGACTTTATTCTCACTAATTTTGGCTCTGTTTTGTGGCTTCACAGAAATTCTGAGCGGAGGTGTGTATGTCGACCAGAACAAGTTTCTGTGCCATGCTGATACCATCCACTGGCAGGACATCGTGAAGAGACCCGATCATCTGGTGGTGCCAACCAATAGCAGCAATTCCTGTAAGTGTCACATCAGGCTCCCGATGATGATGATGATGATGATGATGATGATGGAGTATGATGGATTTGTCATACATGCTACAAAAAATGTAATCAATAATTTTATTGGTTAATAATATTGGTTCAATAATAAGTATTGTTTTGTGCACTTGTTAAAGAGCATATATTTGTATAAACTGTATATACTACAGATTAAATGTGTTATATTTCAAGGTACAGCTTCATATTAACACTCTCATAAATGTTCGGTGATTTTTTTCTGGAATTTTACGGAATTTCGAAACAAAGAAAAGCATTTCACTTTTCAGCCTTTTGTTGAAAAAACTTCAGCCTTTTATTGTTTTTTTTGGTGTTTTCCTGTTAGAAAAGGTGTGTGCAAAACACTAAAGACCTTAAAAGGCTTTTAAATCATCTAACTGATTAATTTTTTCATTTACTATTGAGTTAATCCGTGTGGTAGTGTGCGAATCACTGGTGTAATTACTCTGAAGTGAAGTGGAACACAGGACAGCTCTCCATCAGTGGCTCTGCTTCGCTCTCATCGCAATTACCCAACAGTCAATTAAACTTGGGTGTCCGGAGCGAAGGAGCATCTCCTCTGGGGCAGGAAGGATTCGGTCAAAGTCAGTCAGCGGATCTCACAGCAGCATCACTGCGGATGGAAGCTTTGGCCTGAAGCTGAACGGTCCAGATGGATGAAGTTTTACTAAACTTTAGGACTGTGCGTAAAAGATCAGTAATAATGTGAGCGAAGGAAGAGTCAAAATACCCATTATTCTTGATCCGCTATTTGTTATTACAATAATTAGAATTAGATAATAATATACTAATAATTA
>SOMO01000015.1:472857-498380 GCA_028128575.1 Paedocypris carbunculus | reverse complement strand
TTTTTTTTATATTTTTTAATAAATAAAACAACTGCCATAACAATGTTTTATTGATGATATCTTATCACACAGTTGCTTGGAATCACTTTTCCACACTCATTGTTTAATCCCAAGAGAAAAAAACGCTAGAAAATTCTCGATGTTGATTAAAAAACTTTTCTTTTAAAGCTGTCGGACACACAGCCGTAGATTAAAACTGTAGAGTGTTAAATCCTCTTTAACTGAAGTCAAAGTGTTTGACCAAACGTGAATATATTAGAATAAATGTAGTACGAACTGCTGAAACAAAAACAAATCTTAACAAAATAAATGAATATGATGTCGGCAATAAATAAATTGTCCCTTAAAAAGGACCTACAGACTCATTTGGGAAAAGAAATGGCTAGGGTGGTCTTCCGTCTTGTCAGGAAACACATATCATGGGTCTATCAACTCTTCTGTGGCCTTTTGTTCGGATGTGATATTCCTGTCTCGTATCCATGTTGACTACTGATGACTCGCTTTTGACCAGAAATCTCCCTATAGGAAAGGTTCCCTGCTCTAGAGATGCCATTAAAATCTCATTTTCTCCCACAATACCTTGCTGCGAATGAAAAAGACGACCACACCTCTATTGTAAAGCCCGGACAGATCCTGACAGTCTCTGCTCGCGCTCCTTCTGCTCCAGGAAAAGCATTTTATCGCACTTCTCTGCCTTTTTAATTAGTTATCCTCCGCTGTAATCACTGATATTGTACTTCTCGATTGTTCTCTTTTAATTGAAAATGCTCTTGTGCGGCCTGCATTGGGATTTGGATCAATGGCATTCATTTTTTCCCTTCTTTTTTTTTACGTATCCCTCAGCAGCTTACTGTTCACGTTATCAGTGTCAAATATCGAACGTCATTTTTCTTATTTTTGCTATTTTAGTCATTAACTATTCGTTGTTCAGTATTACCGTCCCTTGCAAAATGCACTAGTGACTAGTTTTACTAAACACTAACTTCATTACAGCTCTAAATAAGTAACTAACTACCAGGAATGTCTGAGGTGTGAAGACGCTCCAAAAGTTAATTGTATTAGGTTTTCATATTTCAGTTATTATTACGCATAAACAGTTTTGTCTTTCCCATCTAAAAGAACATTATTAATTATTCTGTGAGGCCGCAAAAGCTTTTAAATGTGTGTATAATGCGAGAAGATCCACCTCTAGTTTTGGCACTTCGCGTCTGATTGGCAGTTGCGTCTGAACAGTGGATTTTTTTATTTTAATTATTACAATCCAATCAGATCCATATATTGACCAATCTTCACAGTTGTTACGCGCACATAAACACATACACACACACACACACACACACACACACACACACACACACACACACACAAACAGGGCAAAAAAAGAAAAAATGTGACCTTTAGTACAACATTACTTCACTTTACACATTACTAAGTTAACAGCGTATAACAAGTAAAATAAACCTATTCGGTTTTTTTTCCTAGCCACTGTAGGTTTGCTCACTGGTCAGAAACGTTCCATTTTACCCCTGCCCATTTCATAGACACATCTGGTTATTTTTGTTTTGATGTTTGTGATATTAATAGTTCTGTACATCTACTTTGAGACACTCTCTGTTCATCCATTGCAGTATTATTTTTTGCGTCAATGACTGTGTTTTCTTGTGCACAGGCCTGCACTAACTTCAACGACAGCGGTGCGTGTGTGACGCAGTGCCCTCAGCCCTTCGTCTACAACCCAACCACGTTCCAGCTGGAGCACAACCCTCGGGCCAAATACACATATGGAGCCTTCTGCGTCAAAAAGTGCCCACGTAAGACATTCCGACAAAAGCAACATGAGCGCACTCACGTCTCACTTAGATCTTTCACCAACTGAAATAGACATGAAATGCCACACATTTTTTTCACGTTTATGTCATGTGTTCATGAAAGAGATGGCATAAGTTTGTTTAAACGTGGCTTGTTTGCCAGACTGTAAGTGACAGTTCTGTAGGTGCAAATGCCTTTTTGAAACCCAAAGTCAGACTGGTTAGAGCTACAGTAACTCAAATTACAACCCATCGATACAACTGAGATATGAAAAAAAGCATCTCTGGACACACAACACTTGAACTTTACAGTGGATGAGCTACGGAAGCAGAAGTCCACACAGGGAGCCTCCCCTGGCAGCTAGGAGCAGGATGCTTAAGCCACAATTGGCGCAGGCTCACCAAAATTGAACAATAGAACACTGGAAAAATACTGCCTGGTCTAATGAGTCTCAATTTCTGCTACGGCGTTAGGAATATGGGGTCAGACTTTGGTGTCAACAACATGAAAGCATGGATCCTATTTTGTTCTGGTTCTGGCTGGTGGTGTAATGGTGCGAAGAGTTTTTTGTGCCAGTGGACATTTGGCAATAGCTTTGTATTAGAACGTCTAGCCATTTAGATATCAGTGTTAATTTGCTTTAGACATCACATTTATGAAAGACTATAATCAAAAACCCAAGAGTGAAAATGTGTACCGATTGAACTGCTATTTTATGCATTTGATTCAAAGTAGGTTTTGTTTAAACTTGTTTTTTTTTTTTATGACGTGATGAATGCTTCTACTTATGATTTCGGCACAAATGGGCGTGTGCGCATAAATAGGCGTGTGCTTTCTTCAGATTGAACACAAATTAACAAATGAGTCGCACCTGAGTCTGCAGCTGTTCTGAGATGCATGATCAAGACCAAACTAATAATTTTAAAATCCATTCTTAAGTTTAAACATGAATGAAGTTTTCAAGAATATCAACTTGAGAAAAAATGAGACATGTTGATTCCTCGTATTAAAAGTTACTCTAATCTATTCATTTTATTAACCGCTTAACATATCTGGGTCAAGGGGATGCTAGAGCGTTTTAGACACACTTGCCATTTTCAATACATTATGAAAAATGCTCTAGACTCTAATTCCCCTGAATTTTTCTTGACTGGAGACCAGGAGGAAACCCATGCCAGCAGAAAGTGAAAACTCGAATTTGAATTTTGAATGGGTTCTCAAGGCTATCAAATAACAGCGCTCTCAAACGTGAGAAGTTTTTTTCGAACCTACGTGACATTCTATTTGAATGTAATAATGGCCACTGACTCTGTTGCATTGATGTGCGAGGCTGATGGTGCCGTCTACCGCAGTTAGACATTGCGCAATGCGGTGATAGAAGACTGGAGGATGACAGAGAGACATTACAACAGTGATGTCCAGAGATGGCACTGCCCCCTCGCTAGACCACCACTGGTGCCAAATGAATGATTTGAACTGGTCCCGACAGCCGCTCTGTGTCTCATTCATAATAAATGCTCTTGTGCAGTGCTCGGTTACTTTTCTCTAACTCAAACTGACCACCACAACTGGTTTTTTTGAAAGTGGTTGTGTTTTGAAACTCATGAGAGATTGGACCGTTATCGTTTTTTTGTTTTGATTCATACATTTGGTGAATGCATTAACGAATGCCATTTCTTAGCCCCGTAGGTTTGTGCTCGACCTCAGAAAACCGATGTTTGAGTATGAGAGCTCCATCTTGCCTTATCTGGCCCTCACTGACGCCCTCTCTCCGGTGATAGATGCCACGCCACATAGTCGCTGCTGGAAATGGGCTCTTTCCATCACCGATACACCACAGTCACTGTCCCCGCTACATCCGTGCAGATGTGTTAATGGTTTTGTCCGAGAATGGATGTTTCTGCTCTGTCATTATAAAATGTCAATGTTTTTTTTTTTTTTGCAACGAGATTGCTTAGAGTTTCTTCAGGGCCTCGCTGCCGTCTGACCGCTGGTTCTCTCTGTGTGCCGAGACAGATAACTTTGTGGTGGACCAGAGCTCCTGCGTCAGAGCCTGTCCCAGCAACAAGATGGAGGTGGAGGAGAACCGAATCAAGATGTGCATCCCCTGCACTGATATCTGCCCGAAAGGTGCTCACTTGCACACACACACACACACACACAGAATATAAAGTGTTGTTTGTCCGTTGCTTTCTCTGTTGGGTTTGTCTAATTTCTAAAACATTTCGGCACGTAGACATCGTCAAGACAATTGAATGTTCATGCGTAATTTAAGTTTTTTTAAACATGGCTTGTTTGCCAGACTCTAAGTGACAGTTCTGTAAGTGCAAATGCCTTTTTGAAACCCAAAGTCAGACTGGTTAGAGCTACAGTAACTCAATTAACCCATCGGTACAACTGAGATATGAAAAAGAGCATCTCTGAATACACAACAGTACACAACTTGAACTTTAAAGTGGATGAGCTACGGAAGCAGAAGTCCACACAGGGAGCCTCCCCTCTCAGCTACGAGCAAGATGCTTAAGCCACAATTGGCACAGGCTCACTAAAATTGAACAATAGAACACTGGAAAAATACTGCCTGGTCTAATGAGTCTCAATTTCTGCTACGGCGTTAGGAATATGGGGTCAGACTTTGGTGTCAACAACATGAAAGCATGGATCCTATCTTGTTCTGGTTCTGGCTGGTGGCGTAATGGTGCGAAGGCAGTGTGGTGCGAGTTTTATCATGGCAGTGGACATTTGGCAATAGCTTTGTATTAGAACTTCTAGCCTTTTAGATATCAGTGTTAATTTTCTTTTGCTTTAGACATCACGTTTATGAAAGACTATCAGCAAAAGTCCGAGAGGGAATTTGTACTAATTGAATTGTGCACATTTGATTTATTTTGTGCTTTTTTTTACGCATTTGATTCAAAGTACATTTTGTTTAAACTGTTTATTTTTCCTTTATAGTGTGAGAAATGTTCTTTCTTATGATGTCGGCAACATGTGAAATTACCACCAATGTTGGCGTCAAAAGAAAAGCGTTGTCAGGCCGCTGTCAGCCGCTAGGTTATCAGACTACAGCAGCTTTTCCTGAACACAGACGCTGTGTTCTACAAGCTGCTGGAGGATTGTGACTAAACGCTACATCAGACCTTTTCGTTACTATTATTTGCCTCAACAACAGGGAGTTGACGCAATAATCAAACACGCACTTGTTGGATGAAAGTTAATCATCCTGAGTGATTGTTCGGGTGATGATGAGTGATTCGCTGATTATGAGAAAATAGTCATGTAGTCGTTCAGAATGAGTGAAAAGTGGAGTTATAGTTTTGCTAAAACTCACTTCAAGACGACTTTTTTTCAGCACTAGCTTCATGATTTAAATTGATGCTGTGGAGGATTCTGTGCAAATCAATTGCAGAAAAGGTCAACTGGAATGAGATTAAGCTCTCTTTTTTTGAGAAATGTAATAGTCTGGGGTATTTACCAATTCAATCCGTCTTACATTTGCTTAGTTTTACTTTTTTTTTTTTAATATTCTAAAAAGAAAAGTGAGCAGTTTTCTAAAAAGTTGACTGGTTGTTTACCATTGAAATGTTGTTTTTCATAACGATATGAATGGTTCACCAGATTTTTCCGTGCGATGATTCTGTCATTTTTCGTACAGCGTGTGACGGGATCGGCACGGCCAGCCTTCAGACGGCTCAAACCGTCGACTCCAGCAACATCGATAGATTCGTCAACTGCACAAAGATCAACGGAAACCTGGTGTTTCTCATCACTGGGATTAAAGGGTGAGAGTCACTTCACATCCATTACACCCTGATTTAAAGCTGGATATCGAAAATCCGATAGAACCTTCCCATTTGACCTGTGGTGCTGCTTTTAATCAGATAATATCAGTTTAGCTTTAATGATGCGGAATGGCTTGGTGTGGAATAAAAGCTCTATACAAGCATCAGCGATCCTTAAGAGCACTGTTGGGTTGTTGAACTTCAGCCCTATGGATTGTCGTCTTAAATCAGGTTCATCAAGACAGCTACAGTTAAAGTGCTTTGTTATACGAGAACATGCCTCTCTTCACTGCAAACGCTGTGAGAAACACTAACGTTTGATTGTCAGACTGTCAAGACGCCGTTTCACCCCTTATTGACCTTTTTCCCTCTGGTGGTATTTTCATATTCAGCTGCTTTCAACTTCAACCTGATGTCACTGACGCTTCAGAGCTTGTGCGGGCGAATGCTTGAAGAAAAGCCACGCAGACTGACGCAAACCATGTTGACATCGTCTCAGCGACCGATATTTCTTACAGTCAATTCCCACCTCACATTTCCATAACCTGCTTCCTCTGGGTTTCTGTACAAGTTCCCCTCGACATCTCAGAATTTCCATTGCATCCTGCTGAACTGCTCAAGTGAGGAACATTTCGTTTTTAATAGCACGGATCAACCCAGCAGGTCTGGTCCTAGTTTGGAAATGGACGTTTAGCTGAGCAGATGTTCGTTTGCAGAATTTCATGGTCAATAATGTATTGATAATTATTTTAAAATATAAGGTGTTCCCATTGATAATGTAGATATAGAAAAAGGGGAAATACAGGTAGAAGAGCAATTGGATTGGGAGAAAAGTAGTAAAACAGATGAAGAGATGGATAGATGTAGGAAGGATGGACAGGGGTTAGAAAAGCTAGTAATGCAAAGAGGAAAATGCATACAGAGGTTTGTAAATAATTCAGGAGGTTCTGAGTCACGTATGTGGAGATGTAGTTATAGAAGGAGGCAAGTATGTTGAGATAGGAGGAATAGGAGGAAGCGGGAGAAGGGTGTAAGTTAGAAGGTGAGGAAGTGAGTGGCGGACACACACACACACACACACACACACACGCGCGCGCGCATATAGCCTAAAGCAGGAGTAGAAACAGGAAAAACAGTGGAAGGTAGGTCAACCTTCTTGTCCTTAAGTCAGAAAGAAAGGCAAGAAAGATACTGTATGTAGCTAGCAGTTGTGTAAAGTACTTGACTACATTTATGATGGAGTATCTGTAGTCCTAACTCTACTGCATTTGAATGGACATTTTTTGTTACGTTACATTGTGTTTGTGCGCGACAAGAGGTGATATCGCCATCTGCAGGCTGCTGAAGATACTGACTGCTACTCCTGAACTAAATCACTTAAACATGATTGAAAAATATTTTTAAATTAATTCAAGTACAATTATCCACCCTAAATTTGGTAGAATTGAGTTGGATTCGGGTTTGAATGTAGTTCTTCCCTCTTCCCACATGTGCATCATGTGGATTTGAGCCGATGCGTTTGTTTTTTTTTTAATCTGTGAATGTAGTTTCAACATGTGATTGGATGTTTTCCTGCTTTTATGCCATTATACTTTAAAATGCAGGTCGGATGATGGAGGAACAGCATTTCTTAGTCTTTATTTTCAGTGGTTAGCAGTATAGTTTTGTCCAGTCTTTACAAACGTTCCAGTGTTCTTTTTTTTCTCCAGTCATGCTGCTAATCTGTTTCGGCTGTGTGTTACAGAGACGTCTATCACAACATCGAGCCCTTGGATCCAGAAAAGCTGAATGTCTTCCGCACCGTTCGAGAGATCACGGGTGAGTTTTCTCTTTCTGTGTGGAATGCTGTTCCATTTATTGCTTTTTGAAGGATTGAATTGTAAAAGACTTCCTTTCTTGCTTTGTATTTTGCAATGTTTTTTTTTTTTCCAGACACGTGGTCTGTAAGAAATGAGAGTAAATGGTTTATCAGTTCCTACCTGTTTTTGTTGAGCTGATAGATCAGAGTTGGTGCGGTAGTCTTGGTAGTTGTTGTTGTGTGTGTGTGTGTGTGTGTGTGTGTGTGTGTGTGTGTGTATGTGTGTGTGTGTGTGTGAGTGTGTGTACTTGTAGTAGCGTCCATTTTTTGTCTCCCAGTGGGGAGGCCTGAAATCTGATGAATACACGATGAGGGAGAATTCTTAATCTGGAGAGATTCCCATAGGAGAGCAAGACTCAAGAACAAGAAAGAAATAAACCACTTCAGCTCTCGCGCTCTTTCTCTCTTTCTTACCCTCGATTTTCCTCTGTTTCTGGATACACATTCGCTTTCTCACATTGTTCTTCTCTCCTCTGTCTTGAGATGTTCCCATACACAACACTTTATCTATTTCCCACCTTCTCGATTTTGTCTTTCAGTCACGTCCAACACTGTTTCTGGCAAGCTATTTCCACCACATTTCTCATCTTTGTTTTTGTTCTCTACTTCTTTTTTTGTTTCTGTCTTTCTATATTTCCTTCTTTTTTATTTCATTATTTGTTTCTTCCTAGCTTTCTTTCATTCTTCTTTTCTTTCTTTGCTTCATTCTTTTTGTCTATCTTTCTTTTTTTCTTTCTTTCTTTCTTGCCATAAATTATTTCTTTCTCTTCTTCTTTCTTTCATTTTATTCATTCTTTTTGTCTTTCTTTCTTTTCTTCTTTCTTTCATTTTATTCATTCTTTTTGTCTTTCATTCTTTCCCTATTTCTTTCTTTCTTTTTCCCCTACTTTCTTTTTTATTTCTTGCCGTATATTCTATTGTTCTTTCCTTCTGTCTTTCTTCCTTTCTTTCTTTCTTATACGCTGTATTTCTTCGCATCAATTTTTTTTGTCTACTTTTTTGAACAGACACACACTCACTCACTCACACACACACACACACAAACACACACACACACACACACCGTCTCTTTGTCTTTTAATTTTCAAGGTTGTTTTCACTCTGTCTTCAGGTTTTTACTCATACGCCTTATTCTCTGGCTTTATCTCACTTTTCTTCACCGGTCTTCTCTGTTTTGTTCTCACAGGCTCACCCCTGCTTTCTTCCTCTCACTCTCTCTATTTCTCTCTCTCACACACACAGACACTGGTGACAGGGAAAAGGTTTCTCTAAGTCAGTGATGCATGTTTGTCAGTTTGTCACATCTATATGCAGGTGGCCACAGTCAATGACAGGACAGTGTCTTCGATGGCAAGGTGTTATTTCTGCTCCGTGACCCCTGCCTGAAGACTCTGACAGATCCAGAGCCGCACACTCTGCACCGTCTCTTCTCACACTTCCCTCAGCCACCGAGATCAACCGTTTCCTACATGACACTTTCTTAAACATTAGTAAAGCTCCTTTTCACCCTTCAATTTATAATGTGGTCCAGAGTACATGTACGTAGAGGTGTAAAGTCTACCTGAAAACCTTACTTGAGTAAAAGTATGGATACCTTACTCCATTACAAGTTACAAGTCACAAATTTCAAGAAGACTTGAGTAAAAGTCATAAAGTATCCAATTTTGAAAGAATCTGAGTATTTTAATTGTACTTAGTTTATGCTCAAAAAACACCCAAAAATGCGAAAAACAAGAAATTCTTTGTTAAAGTTGTTTTATTTCCTAATGAATTTCCAAATGAATTTTAATGCCTCAATGTTTTGAAATGGCGGAATTAAATAGATAACAAGAACCAAGTTAGTCTCAGTCAAGCTCAAATGTGCAAAAAAGTGCAACTGCTAATTCACGTTCACGCTCATCTCATAAATAGCATCCAGTACCTTCATCATCCTCATCCACCCCGGAAATTTACCATGGTAGAAAAAGAGGCTGACTTGTCACAATGTAAGAAGTGACGATAAATGTCCATTCAAATGTAGTGGAGTAACGAGTACAGATACTCAATCAGAAATTTAGTCAAGTAGAGAGTAAAAGTTGCTTATAATTTTGATACTCCGTACAAGTACAAAGTAGCCAAAAGCAACAAAGTCCATTTACTGAAGTAAATATACACCACTGGTGATCCACATCCTTCGATCAAACGTCAATTTTTTAAAGATTTCTTGCAGGGAAATTTTTTTAAGAGTAATATTTGCTCTCAGGCTCAAGCACAATAACCAGTCAGAATCTGGATTTCGGAAGCACTTGATGTGTGTAAATCACCCCTCGGCTTATCTGTGTTCCCATCACTTAGCTATGATGTTGAGTGTTATTCATCTGTGTGTAGCGTATTAGTCAACAGGTGCTCGCTGGGACCTCGTTAGCATCATTAGCATGATGATGTCACTCCTCTGCATGCAGAACAAACAAGTCACAACACACACAGATGGAAGCCGCTCTGGAGAAACACACACTTCAGCGGAGGATTTCCCTCACACAGTTTTTTTTTCGTCATTAAGGCAATTAGTGTCGGCAGGCGCTACGCTAACAACTCTTCCTCTTATCAAGCTCCAGCTAATTCTGTTTTGAAATTAGCCGAGACCTATTGTCTTGTTCGTGACGCGTTTCATTGTGTGTGTCGCGTGTATTTTTGGTCTATAATTCTTAAGTCTATTTTCTCCTTATGGTTCTCTTTATTTTTCTAGCACGCGCACTAGATTGCCTTCACTAAATAATTAATTTTTCCAATCTATTATTAAAGCGTCTTGGTGATCTATAGCTTACTGCTCTTCAGTTTGCATTAAATAAATCGTGAGGGAAGCAGAATGTGAAAATGGAAAACGAACGCAGAATTGTCTTGAGCTGCACATACAGGCATCTATCGATTTGAGATAATTCTGATCAGCTCCGATGAATAAGCTCTGCACAATAGTTCTAGTTTTACTGGGATGGTTGCTTTCATTTGGGTTTCATTGTGTTTCCAGGTTTTCTGAACGTTCAGTCCTGGCCGGAGAACGTGACGGACCTCAGCGTCTTCTCTAACCTGGCGACCATCGGAGGCAGATCTCTCTACAGGTAAGACCCTTAGATACTCAAACTGAAATGTAATTAATGTAATGTAATTTTGTTTTAGGATTAGAGTGTAGGTTTTTTTTCAAAATCAACAATTTGCGTTTTGAAATAATTCAATACACACAGACTTTTTTTTCTGTGATGATTTTACCTTATAACCAATGAAAATTTCAAAAGGAAAATCTTTACATAGACATGGATTTAAAAGTTTGGATATTGACAAATCTATTATGAGCAAAAATGATGAGCTTGTGCAGCATTTAATTCTTAGTCTGGCTTCTTTTGCCCGTATTACTGCAGTAATGTGAAGTGACATTGCTTTTCTTCTGCGTTGTTGGATCCGGCATTTCACATCTTCCTCTTCACAATACATACTTTAGATTTTCTAGAAAATCTAGAGATGTACCGATACTGAAATGCAAGCACTCGTACTCGTAAAAAAGTGGTATTCGTGCATTCCTACTAAAATCATTAAGGCTCAAGTTTCTGGAACTCAGGAACCGGTAGTTTTGTCACTGTGTGGGCCACAGGTCCTCATCCTACAGTTGGTCAGTGCTGAACTTCCTGGTGTAGGACTGTATTGACCTTGGACCTCAGAAAACCCAATGGACCAACAACCACAGAAGACATCACTGCCTGTGGAATCGCTACACCATTATTTCTACGGCGTATCATTTGGTTCTGGCTAAAGCATCTACAAGAACAGAATCACCCCAACACTGTCAGCATCCGCTCAGTCTTTGCAAAGTCTCTTTTTTTCTTCTTCTCTCAAAGACGCATTTTCTCTTGCCAAGGGTTCAAAGAATCCGAATAAATAGAACCATTCACAAAGTGCAACAAGCCATTTGCTCCGACTTATAGAGTCAGAAGAGTCCCAAAGCGATGAGACCAAGCCCGTTTTAACATCCACGGCCGTTTGTTGAGAGCTCTTACCATTGTACCAATTATCATCCCTCACATGATGTGCTGAAGAAAGGCCCAGTGTGTGATGTGTCCTGGCCGGGGCAGAGCCAGAGATCAGTGAGATGTAAGTGCACCTGTGTCTGTCTCACGTCTCAAAGCCCCTTTCATCCGCTCTTCAACACGCCCGCCTGTGATTAAAAACACCGTGGTGATTAGGACTCGGCATTAACCCATCTGAAGTATCCGCCATCCGATGGGGAAGGCGAGCTAAACACTTAGTTTGGAAAGGCAACAGCATCTGTCACGCTGACAAATTGCTCATGCTCTTTGTTCATGAAGCCATCATTTCAGCTGTCTTCATGTCAGATCTTTTTCTTCTGCGCTGCCTTTATTCATTCCCAGCGCTTTTTTCTTCTTTTTGTGCGCTGAATGCCAGAATGAACTTTGCAGAATTGTCTCTTAAGAAGTGCCGGAGAAAATAGGTTTATTTGTGTGCGTGTGTGTGTGTGTGTGTTTTGATGGTTTGAGTCAAGGAGAGGAAAGAAAGAACGTATTGTTTTAAATGTAAGTCAATGGTGGGATCCCACTGTGATATGATGGCAAGTTCATGTGTGAGTGAATTCCACCTTTCTCTCTCTTTCTCTCTCTCTCTCTCTCTCTCTCTCTCTCTCTCTCGTGTGTCTAGTGGCATCTCTCTGCTGGTCCTGAAGCAACAGTGGATCTCCTCCCTGCAGCTACAGTCTCTCAGCGAGATTAGCGCCGGAAACGTCTACGTCACCAACAACAGCCATCTCTGCTACTACAACACCGTCAACTGGACGCGACTGTTCCGCATCAACACTCAGAAAGCACTGATCCGCAACAACCGCGACCCCAAAGAATGCAGTAAGTCCATCCCTCTAAAAAAGTAAAGCTCTCTAAAAAGTCAGATAAGAGTCACCAGTATGACCAGGCTTCACTTAATTGAGCAATTTTGTAAATTAGAATTAGATACAAAAGTACCTCTACTTACAAAATTAATTTGTGCCAAGATCAGTTTTGTAAGGTGAAAATGTTGTAAGAAGAGATGCAACTAGAATGTAATTTTTTTACACCATTTGTTACACCACAGCGTGACAGCATAATAAATGTTTTCATTTAAAATCTAATGAACTTAAAAGAACTCTGACAAAAACACTTTGTGTGTTGTTGGAGGCTGAGTGAGAAAGCTGGTCTGAATATGGTTAGATGCCTCTTAGCCAGTAGTATTGCCAGGAATTTGCTGTGAGACAGCCAATGGGTTAGAAAATCCCCGCCTCCCAGTGTGAAAGGGCTCCTCCCTTCTCCTCGCCACAGAAATAGCTGACGAGATTGAGGAAAGCGCACTTCTAAAACAAGACTAACTCATTCAAGATCTCTGTAAAAGTACAATGTTTTTTCGACGTGTGATTTTACAAGCTCTAAGAAAAAGACTTGCCTAATCTTGTCTCTACAACATTTGGCCTGTCATACCGTGAAAACAAATTTGTATCAAGAGACAATATTTTCTGGAAAACCTGCTTTGTAACTGGAAACTTTTGTTAGTAGAGACATTTGTAAGTTGAGGTAGCATTGTAGCAAGTAAAAACCTTGCGTCTTTCACTCCAACTGATGTTCAGGTGCAGCCCGAAGTAGGTGACCCCTACCTAGGCCACTTCCTGACTTTGAGGCGATAAACTCAGTCACTTTAGAAGGTGGCGGAGTGGCTCTGTCACACGTGTCTCTCTTCTCGTGTCATTGCACATCACAGAGCCTAGCGGGGGTCTGAGGGTCCCGGGTTTCTCTGCAGATGGAGGGGTCAGAAGGTGTCAGATGTTTGGAGCCTCACTCTGCAGTGCGGACCCCCTGCCACGCTCTTCTTTTAACCTTCACAAATGCCTGGACTCTTTCACAGAGCTTTGAGGTTTTTTGTCAAAGACTTGTAAAAGCTTCGTATGCATTTATGCAAAGACCGCAAGTCCAATTACCTATTCTCTGCAAATGTTAAGTCGTTTCATAAACGGTCTGAGAGAATTAATTGCAGGGAGAGCCTGCAACACTTTTTGACATTTCAGATGTATCTTTATTTTTTTTTCTTCTTAAGAGAAGCAATAATCACCACAGGGACTTTTATTTTCACCTCTGCCGTGGAGATTTCTCTTCTTTCCGAAATTCCGACTGGCGATTGATGTTTATCATCATCTAAAAGCATTTTTTCGCCCGTTTCACAGGATGTTGTGATGCAACAGCAATTATTAATTTCGTGTTTGTGATCCCTCGCTTCTCCTCGGCAACCGGTTGAGGCGAAAAAAGCAGAGATTGTGTGTTGGCCACCAGGTTAGAGCTTTGATGCTGGTATGGGTTTGATCCGCTGACGGTGGCCCCTTATAGCCGGCGTCTCTGAAGGGTCTTTGCTGACGTGACTCATTCTTTTATTGATTTTGTAGCTACACATGTTGACAGACAGTTGTTTTTTAATGATCAAGTCATCTATCTTATTATCTATGACGTTCTGCTAATTCATAAATCACATGGTGCTATTGAGTTGTGTTTGTGTGTGTAGAAAACGTGCTTCTATAAAATGATTTCTATCTGTCATCGTCTGTATGGATTTACCTCTCATTTAAATGTCTTTTTTTCTGTCCATTCCTCCATCCATCTATCCATCTATACATCCATCCACCCATTCATCCATCTATCTATGTATCTATCTATCTATCTATCTGTCTGTCTATCTATCTATCTATCTATCTATCTATCTATCTTTCTGTCCGTCTGTCTGTCTGTCTGTCTGTCTATTTATTTGTCTATCTCTCCAACTATCTATCTATCCATCCATCCATCCATCCATCTCTCTCTCTCTCTCTCTCTCTCTCTCTCTCTCTCTTGCTCTATCATTCTTCTCTACCTCGAGCGCTTTCTCTCTCTCTTATTTTTTCTCTCTTTCTCTCTCACTCTCTCTCTCTTTCTCTATCTTTCTTCTCTGTCTGTCTGTCTGACTATCTATACTGTATCTCTATGTATATATCATTTGTCTGTATTGTCCAACTATATTCTGATATAAATATATTACAGTATATCAATTTCTCCATTTAAAAAAAATAGTATCTTTTTAAATTATCATATATATTTTGTATTTTCAGTTTCGGATCGTTTGGTCTGTGACCCGCTGTGCTCCGAGTCCGGCTGCTGGGGTCCGGGACCCGACCAGTGTCTGTCCTGTCGCTTCTTCAGCCGCGGCCGCACGTGCGTCGAGTCCTGCAACCTGCGCGAAGGGTGAGTCCATGAAGCCCTCGCTCCTGTTTCATCACGCACATGGCTGAATCTCAAGTATCATAGGAGCGTTCAAGATGTGTTGTGGGATTATTTGCTCACTGGTGAAGGCATTGTTTATTCATGTGGACTTGTAGAAGCCGTGTCCTCTTAAGTTGGATGCACATCTCGCTTCATTCCCCAAGGATTTGGCCATAGACTCATATTTCCATCCTCTAGACAAACAATAACAAAGCAGCACAGCCGCGCTTCCTCTGGCTTTGGAGAGCAGGTTGCGATGATGAAACGTAAGCTCGGTTGAGCTGGAAGACAAATAAGTGTTTGGGTGAGCTAGTGGAGCGGGGTTTATCGTGGACCTTCTGACGTCTGCGTCAAACACCATGGTGTGGAGCACCAGGACTGAATGAAGAAGCCAGTAAAGCCCTGGTTTTGCTTCTCTACAGGCGCTGGGATTTCGGGCAAATAAACAAGCAGGTGCTTCTTCAACCTCAAGGATTTTTGGCCTCGGACACCTCGACTCTCATGCTTTCTCGCGCATACTGATTTAATCGCCGTATTTTTTGTGTGTTGTGTGCTTTTCCAAGACTCTTTTCTCTTTCGTTTGGGAAAAGTGTCAAACAGAAATCGCTATAGATGGAATGAGAAATATTCAATAGTGATAAGGAACTCTCACTCCCTTTAATACACGAGAGCTTTGGTACTTTAGTTACTCGCGGGACAATCCTGGATTCATTTATATCAATGCATTTACGTGCAACATTGCGTAACATTTGGAGCTCTTGTTTCAGGTGTGTATGTAAAATTTGTGAACTTACAGTATCCTTTTACTTTCAAGTCTAGTTCTCGGTTTTTATTTTTTTGCCACTAAAAAAAATTTTTGAAAAAAACTTCTCATAGGAAAACATATCAGATATCATCAATACATATCATAACACAGATCAGTGTTCATTGGAATGAAAAATTATGATTTGTTTTCCCCTTTGAGCAAGAAAAATACATTTCTGAATTTTTTTTCCCACTTTAAATTTTTTACTTTAGTCTGAATTCTTGGACTGGAATACACAAGTTTAGTGTTGAAGAGAACAACAACCTAATTCAAACATTTATCAAAAAAACATTCCCCCCTGTGCGTCGGAAAATGTTAAACCTTTTTTTTTTTTTATTAATATATATATTCTTTCAAATTTAAATTAACATGGCATTATGACAAGAGAAATATATGTCTCTTTTTAAGAAATGTTCATTTTTATATATTCGTATCTAATGAATTTACTTTGAATCAAGTATCAGTGATAAGTTTACATTTTGGTCTGACATTATTGATTAAACAATAGCGCAACTTGCTCATCACTAAAGACTGAGAATAGCTTAAAATAAAATGATCAAAAAAACTGTCCAACACAGGGTTTAGGAATTAAAAGGATACACTCTATATATTATAAGGATATATTTGTCGCACTTCCTGTGTTTCTAGTAAGAATAATAGGGGTCACGCTCTCCTAACAGCCACTCCGGCGTATATAAAGTAGTTATAGATCTAACTAAATCTAACTAAATATTATATATTGTATAAAACCAAAAAATAATCGAGAGGAAGCTATGAAAAACATACAAAGGATAGAATGAGAATAACTGTAAAAAAACCTCCAAAGTGGAGCGTAAGATGTTTGTTTTGTGCGGCGCGTGTGCATGGTGAGGCGGTAAGTGAGCGGTGAGCTTCTCCTGCTCGCCCCGGGCTGTTCATCGTCCCACTCCACTCTCTTGCCTTGCAGACTGTCTGGCTCTAGGCCCAAGCTGCTCACCAGGCCCTTCGTGGTCGAGAAACGGGAGGCAGGTTCAGAGAGGTACGGCACAGGAGCATCACCAGCATCACTGTCTCGCACTGTTCCGTCTGCCTACACACGTGACCCACACCTGTCACCTACACTCGCTCTGTGTGTGTGTGTGTGTGTGTGTGATATTTATATGGGATTTTTGAGTTCGGCAAAAAGGCAACCAACTGCAAAGCTTTTTTGAGATCATTCTACTTCTTTGGCTGAAGTTGAGCCCTGAAGTTTTATTTTTATAATTAATTTTGAGGAGTTGAATATTCAGATTACGTAGTTAAAAATGTTTTTCATATATACATATATATATAGTCTTACTGATCTGTATCTTGTTTATTTTTTTTTCATTTCAATCTATATTATCTTATGTTTTAACGACATCTGATAATAAACATAGTACAAATAATTGATTACAAATAGGCCTTTTTGTTTTGATGAAAATTGAATCTACAAATTAACAAATGTAGTTGTATTTGTAGGTTTCAAATCCAACTTCCTTTATCTTAAAAATGTGTTTTAGGATAACAGCATTATTCTCCATAAACCTTAAAATGTTTTATTATGCAAAAGTATATAAAACAAGCTACTCTGTAATTTTAATTCATTCAACTTCTAAAGTTTACATTTCTTCTAAAATTCACTAGTAAAATTGAGAAAAATATATGACAAATTGTATAACACACGTCAAAAAATACCACATTAATTAATTTAATGAGATGTTTTATTTTAAAATGTTAAATAAAAAATGACATTTGCATATTTATTTCCCAAATACTGTTCATGTATACACTACATAAATGCCAAAAAACATATCTCTCTGTGTGTTTATGTGTATGTTTGTATTACGTTGACAGAAACGTGTATTTGTTGTAAACACTTCTCTCGTGCGATTTCAAACACGTGTGAGGCTTTTAATCTCATCACTGGAGCTTCATGGCGATAAATAGCCTCTTTTTTTTTTTACTCGCCTGGCACATTTTTCTTTCTCATCTTGCACTTCTCACTCCCACTGATGTCAGGTTGCGAAATGTCACCGGCATCTTTTGAAGAGTGATGAGACGGGGAAGTGACTGTGTTTTCCTGTGTAGATGCATTTTGTGATGATTTGTTTGCGGGGTCCCTGGCCAGGTCCCTCAGCACGGGCCCCGGGGCCTGAAGGCGCTTGATGAATTGTCAGACGGATGGATGCGGAAGGCTGTCTGTTTGCTCTGAGGATGTTGCGTTCCTCCATCAGCTTCTGAGCTCTTGCTGCCCACCGGTGTTTGTCTGGGTGTGATGGCAAATGAGTCGCTCTTCTTCAATCCATCACAATCAGAGCGAAATCATTGTTCTGCTTGTATTATTTCCAATAGACGTTTATTTTTTCTGTTGATGAAACTGATTTACGTGATTCTGGAACTGATTCTGTTTTCAGTTTGGAGATGCATTTTTTTTTCTAATTGTTCATTCTCTTTCTTTCCCCTCACACTATCTCTCTCTTTCTTTTCTGACTTTGTGTTTTATCTTTCTATACCTGGTCTCTCTCTCTCTCTCTCTCTCTCTCTGTCTCTCTCTATCTCTCTCTCTCTTTCTCCCCCCATCATTTCTCAACTATCCATCTCTTTTCCCTTCCCTCTCAATATCTCCATCACCCTTTTACTCTCTCTACCTTCTATACTCCCTTTCTCTTTTCTACCTTCTCTCTCCATCTCTCTCTCATTCTTTTTCACTCTCACTACACATCTGCATTCTCTCTTTGCCTGTCACTGTCTTTTCGTTTCTCTCTCTCTCTCTGTTTTCTCCTCTGTCTGTCTCACACACTCAGGGACGTGCGAGAGTTTGCAAACGGCTCTGTGTGTCTGGAGTGTGACGCTCAGTGTGAGGTGGCGGACGACGGCCTCACCTGCGACGGGCCTGTAAGTTCAGCACACACACACACACACACACTTTATAATCTTCTCTATGAATCTGTCCTGTTTTCCTGAACTTGCTCAGTTTTGTTTTCCCACAGTATCTACAGGTTTGAGGTTGACCGGAGCTGAATGGCAGGCGCTTTTCGATTGGCTGGGTTCAGTGATTAATTGAATCTCTCGTTGTACTTTTGCTGCCGCGGGATTGATTTTTCTTCTTGTTAATTTAGCCGGAAAGTAGATTAGGTTGATTAATCTTGGCTAGCGTGTACAGAAAGCCCCGGCCCAAAGAGACACAGGAGATCTGGTGGAATAAGCTGTTTGTACGTCCGTGTATCGGATCAGGTTCGACAGGCGTCTCCACACCTGGACTTATGTTCTCAGCTCTGCCCTTTTTTTTTCTAAACAGCCTCCAGCGCTTTACTTGAAATTGATGACTACATGGCAAGGTGTGTATGGTCACACGCTTGTGTGTACGTGTGCTGCCGAAAGATCAGAGTTTAACCAATCTGCTCTCAGGCCGGAGGCGATTGTCTGTTGGAGTCAAACCGAGAGGTTTCACATGTGAAGTGATCAGCCACATCCTGAGACTCACAGGAGCACAGTCACACAAACACACACACACACACACAGTTAAAGAGAATCTATTCAAGTCCCGAAAGGATGGTTGGATGGGCAGACAGATAGACATGAATGCTGATAGGTAGGTTGGTGGATGGATGGTTGTATAGATTGTTTCACATAAAGTTGGATGGATGGAAGGAAGGACGAACAGACAGACATGAAAGCTTATAGGTTGGTTGGTAGTTAGCTTGATGGATGGATGGATTTACCTAAAGATGGCTGGATGGACGAATGAACAGAGGCTTGGACAGGTACAGTAGACGAGGAGACATATAGACAGAAATTCTGCTGATAGGTCGGTCGGTGGATGGATGGTTGTATGGATTTATTCATATAAAGAGAAGAATGGATGGACGGACGGACAGACAGACAGACAGACATACAGACATGTATGAAAGTTGATAGGTAGTTTGGTTGGTGGATTTATGGATGGATGGATGGATTGATTTACGTAAAGATGGATAGATGAAAGGATGAAAAGATGGATGGATGGACGGACAGACAGAAAGATATGAAAGCTGATGGCTGGATGGATGGATGAACAGATGCTTGTACAAGTAGACGAGGAGACATAGACAGACAGAGGTATGGATGGATGGATGAATTATGCACGGATGGACAGACAGATATAGATGAATGCTGATAGGTAGGTAGGTCGATGGAAAGATCGATGGATGGATGAATGGATGGATGGACAGATGCTCGGATAGACAGACAGGGAGACATATTGACAGAAAGAAAGATGGATGGATGGACGGACAGACAGAAAGACATGAAAGCTGATAGGTAGTTTGGCTGATAAGTAGTTGGTGGATTTATGGATGGATTGATTGATTTACGTAAAGATAGATAGATGGAAGGATGGATGGATGGACGGACAGACAGACAGATATGAAAGCTGATAGGTAGGTCAGTCGGAGGATGGGTGGATCGATTTACGTAAAGATGGCTGGATGGATGGATGGATGAACAGATGCTTGGACAAGGAGACATATAGACAGACAGAGGTATGGATGGATGGATGAATTATGCACGGATGGACAGACAGATTGAATGGTGATAAGTAGGTAGGTCGATGGAAAGATGGATGGATGGATGGATGGATGGATGGATGCTCGGATAGACAGACAGGGAGACATATTAACAGAAAGAAAGATGCATGGATGGATGGACAGACAGATATATAGATCATCCACTTTAATAAAGTTATTATTAAAGAGCTGCTCTCAGGAGGGGTTCATTGTTTCAGGACTTCTGATTGACTTAGTCGTGGTGGCACGTCAAGTGGCTTCCAGAAGTTTCTGTGACGTGTTTAGGTGATTGAGTCGTAGTTCCTCTAAACAGTGAGTCATCTCCGTGCGCTAAACGGCAAAGCAAATGATACACATTAAAATCTTTATGTGCTTTATTATGCTCTTCAATGGTTCAGTGGCGTGTTGTCGGGCCTGTTCTCTCATAAAGCAGCTACGTAAATGACTGCTGGATTCTAATTAAACACACACTATAGATTTTCTATAGACAGAGTTTACAAATGTACTGTAACAAAACGCCATTGAAAATGTATGTTGTCCTACACTTTCCTCCATGATGGGCTAATGAACATGCCTCTTAACCACACACACACACTCACAGTGTATACTTATAGTCAATTAAACTGGTTCTCTCTTTGCGGTGCACTTCTTTCACACTCTAGGACAGCATAAATACAAAAACGTTTTCAAGTCGTTTCCTTCTTTGGCTGCAGCAAAAGAGCGATTAACGCGTTTCTGTGTTTGATTATGTCTATCTGTGAAAGCGTTGAACAGATATTAATCAAAGATCATCACACATCAATACTTCTGCTATTGTAACAGTAATATTAACTTACTATAGTAACGTTACAATAAAGTTAACAGTAATATTTGGAGTGTATTTTTATATATTATATATTTAATTTAATATTATTATATTTTTTTTTCTTCTTTTTTTCTCTCTCTCTCCCCTTCTGGTTTATTTTCACCATCTTTTTATGTACTACAGTTTTTTGAATAATAATTTTTGCACATGAAAAAACATGTGTTTGACATATTATGATGTGTGTCCACTATATCTATATTTATAAAATCACCTACAACCACAAAACAGCAAGTTCATTATTTTCAATTTTCAACTTTCTTGGATGCTCGCAATTGTACAGTACAACACTGAATACTGAAGTGTTAGCATGTCAGCTATACGTATATTATGAACATCCAATACAAAATCTTGAAGGATAAATGATCAGTAACGTAAAACCATGACCGAAATTTGTTCTAGTGCCAGACGGAGTCCATTGGTACATTTGTGAAAGTGTTTCACTGGCAACTTCCTTCTTTCCCACATCTTAACGAAGCCACCCAATGCACCCAAGTGTGAACGTGTGAAGTGAAGAGCGGCGTAGTAATTGCTGCAACACATTAGTTAATCACTCACATTAGGTTTGAAAGGTTTCACATTACTATAAAAGCACACGTCGGCCTGACTCAAACAGACGTTCCTCCAGATCCCCTGGCCCTCAAACCTTTAGTAGAACAATAAAGAATATCTCCTCTTATCGTCTGTGAAACGTTATTTGTCTTTTCTATTTGATGAGGTGCTTGGGTGACTTTAAAACTGCTCATATTGGTCTCCGGGCTAATTCCCTCTCCTCCACCTATTCTCTCCATATTACCGTCATAAATCCTGGCCCGGCGTTGTAATGGTCATTTTGGGTTTGTGAGGGAGGGTTATTAGACATAGTTGCTGGTGTTTTATGTCTCTTTACACACTCTCTTTCTCTCACAGGGTCCTGATCACTGTATTAAATGTCGGCATTTTAAAGACGGACCTAACTGTGTGGAGAAATGTCCTGACGGTCTGCAAGGAGCCAACAGCTTCATCTTCAAATATGCCGAGGCCAACGATGAGTGCCACCCCTGCCATGTCAACTGCACCCAGGGGTACGGACGCATGATTTACTGTTGGTTCACAAATACGTTCTCAGATTCAGCCTCAGTTGAGGAACACAATCTCCTCAACTCCATCACATGGTGGCTGGATTGTGACAGAAACCCCGGAAGAGTCACATCCAACCTTAAGTTCGGCCTGGAGGAAACTATAACTAGATTGTGTCACTGAATAGAACTTAGTAGAGTTTCTAGCTGCAGGTCCATCAATTGTGGTCCAAAAACGCTCATTGTTACAATGTTCTTGATTTGTTGATTTGCCTTGTTTCTAGCTAGAGATACAGTTCCCCTTGGTACATCTTTTACATAAAGATCGTTTCTGCACCCTTCTCTCTTTCCATCAAAATATCACCAGAATCTAGAAAACCAGAAACACGTCCGGTTTTGTAGTCATTCTTACCAGGTTCATTCCAAAAAATACTCTGGGCAAATATTATACAACATTTTTTACATGACATGTTTCTCATCATTCGCATAAAAGAACTTTTGCCGCAACTCGATTTAAACCAAGTCATGAATGGCTGCAACTACTAGATTCAAGTCGTAAATTGTTGCAACTATTCAATACAAGTCATAAACCGCTGCAACAATTTGGTTCAAGTCATATATCACTGTAAATATTCGGTTCAAGTTATATATATCTGCAACTATTTGGTTCAAGGAAAAAATTACTGCTGCAACTTTTCAGTCCAAGTCAAAAAGTGTTTTTTTTTATTTATAAAATAACCAAAAATGTAATACATTTCAAATTATTTCATATTAATATTTTCATATTAAATCTTATTCAATTAAATGAAAAATAAATTTCTGAAACTGTTCAATTTGTCAAAAATAGCTGCAACTATTCGGCTCAAGCGATTAAATTGCTGCAACTATTCAGTCCAAGTCATAAATCGCGGCATTTGTTTGATTCATAAAAAATAGCTTCTATTCGGATCAAGTCATAAATTGCTGCAACTATTCGATACAAGTCATATATTGATTTAAAGTTGAACCATGATAGGCATGTTACGTCCTCCTGCACTTCCTTTGATGGCTGTCCCGCGATGGTTTGCCAATGCAATAGTAGCTCCAGGAGGTTTACACATCCTATCCGTCAATCCTCTGAGCCTTTATTGGACTGCTCGCTGTGCATAAAGCATCATTCATTCTAGAGGAAAGAGTTTGCCCTTGCCAGTTCTGTTGTGCTGCAATCTAAATTTAGTCTAAACGATAACCACAACGCTCTTCAAATGTCTCCTGCTGGGCACCTGCAACTTAACCTGGGCTCCTGAGGGGCCCGATGAGAGACGGCTCCCATCTCCTACTGGAGAACCTTATCTGCTGGAGAAAATCTCTTACTCTCAGTCTTCCCACCGACTCATGGATTCCCTTTTCCACCCCGTCACATGAAAGCCCTCCACTGTCGACTGTCCTATCTGTGATGGCTGACAGCCAGGGCTGGTTAGAGACGTTGAGCATTGACGTTCTGGCAGTTTGCAGAGGAACCAACTGAGCTGAGAGCAACACGAGTGAAGGATAACCATCCGGTATCAAGAGGAAGACGATGCTCTTCTTCAAAACGTGTCAACTGAAATATTGTCTTCGTTGGCAGAAGGAAAAACGGTGCTGGTTTTTTGAGATTTGTTTTCCCCGTTGCTGTATTAAGCTGTAATACACGTTTTCAAGTCGACATGGTCTTTGTGAGAAACACGACATCTTTTTCACACTTCACTGTGTTTTCCAGGTGCACTGGGCCACGTCTGCAAGACTGCGTTGGACTGATCGACAGGTATTTGATCTTTTATTTGTAGTATTTTTTTTAAATTGCTGCATTGATCCGTAGATATTTTAATCGACTATTCTATTTCCTAGCAAGGCAGTTATTTTGTGTCTCTTATAACGCTGTTGTTCTGGGGTGTCAAACTCATTTTCATCGACGGCCACATCAGTATAATGTCTGGTATAATGTCCTCAAAGGGCCAGATGTAACTTATAAATGTAACCAAATGTAATGTAAAATCAATGAAACTTCTCCTTAATGTTATTTTCTAATTTTTTTAACATAACCTATTCAAGTGACCATTGCAGTTGCGTTGAAACCAAGTTTTCTTTTTGCTCTAACATAAATCCTTTAAAACGCTGTCAGTTTATGAAAACCCCACATAACACCATTAATGAAGGATCAAATTGTCCAAGTGAATAAAGAAAAATAACATAAAACAGTCGCGGCTACCATAGGTTTTGGTCTTAATTTACTTTTTGGTATTTGTTTTTAGACGCTCAAAACTTTTAAACTCTCGCGGGCCACATACAATGACATGGCGGGCCACATCTGGCCCCCGGGCCTCGAGTTGAGTGACACATGTGCTTTTGTTGACTTCAATCTAGGTTTTTTTTTTTCACTTACATCCTGAAAAGTAAAAGCAAAGCTAGGAATTTTCTCTCATGGTCTCTTTTACGGGTTTTGGACGTGTACTCATTGTAGCGTAAAAACATTCCTACTCACTGGCTGCATAATTCAGCGTGATGGGGATTCGTCACATCTGCATTTGCTCAGGCTTGTTCTGATGACAAACAGGCAGCTCGGTGTCGTAGGCCCAGCTGGAGGAGACAAGACGAGGAAAAGCATTGTTGGTAATTGTAGGTTATGTAATGACCAGGCCACAGATTTGTGATTAATGGGCCGCTGTAAGCTCTTTGTGTGTGTGTTTGCTTGATGACATATGTGATAAATTAATATCACTTGCTTTGGCTCTCATGGGAGCGCTTGAACGAAATACCATTAACTACTACAGCAAATGCATTTGCTGTGTCAGGGCCGGAGTGTTGTAAAACATGGACCTGGAAAGTCAACGCTGGAGTATATTAGTCTCGGCCTTTCCTGCCAGGAACACCACAAATAATGTTCCTCAAAGGCAAACACTTCTATTCAAATCAGCGGTAGAATCTAGAAATAATCTTTCCATTTGAACGCCCAGTTCTTGTCTTAATAAATGTGCGCTAGACTTGATATCAAGACTACAAATTCAGCTTCATCCCTTCCTCACGAAGGATGAGATTCCTGTTTAGAAGATCACATATGTTTTTACACATTACTCATAACCAGGCAGTTTATTTTCAGGCTTTTCGTTAATGCCAGTGCAATTGACTTACCTTTATTTATTGCTTTACACAGCAGCTTTTCAGCACATTGTTAATGCTACTATCAGTTAACACTTTGCAATAATTTATCCTTTCATAGTTACATAGTTGAGCATTTTTTTACATAACCTTGGTTGTATTGTGCATGAATTGGAAAGAATAAAAGTTGAAGGCCTCTAGAGCCACACCTTCGGTGGCCACGCCCCTGGCCACGCCCTCAAGACATACCCAGTAAATATAAGCTTTATATATGTCCTGAACTGGGAGCATTGGTTGAAAACTAAAGCTTACTTTACATTGCATTTAAAAGATTTGGTGAAATTAAATTGAAAACTCTGATATCCGTCTTTAACATTTAATAGTTCAGCGTGATGAGGTGGTTTT
>SOMO01000015.1:459900-471029 GCA_028128575.1 Paedocypris carbunculus | reverse complement strand
TGTGCAATAAATATTAAAAGTTCAGAAACATCTATTGTGTTATAAATTATTAAAATAGCAATATGAAAATAGCGTAGTTTAATGCACAATGCTTTATAATAATAATATATTTTATTTAGTTTCAATGTCATTCATTAAACGTATTTAATTTGAATATAGCCAAATTATTTGACAAATTAAAAACTAAATTTAAGTAACGCCACTGTTACTTTCCTTCACTGGTAATTAGTTACTTGTATAACATGTAACTCAATTACTAAGTTACTATTTGTGAGAAGTAACTAGTAACTGTGACTAATTACTTTTTGAAAGTAACTTTCCCAACACTGATCACTGCTCACCACGCTTCCACAATCCAGATCAGGAGATTCTGAGACACTAAATTGGCTGTCGGTGTGAGTGAGTGAATTAGTTGTGGTCAACTACCCAAACTGACCCACCTTTAGACCCAGAGATGATGTGATTGGCTCCAGCTTGCTCCACCCCTAAACCAGTTAGAGTAGAGGGTTGTTGTTGCTGGCTTTCAGCACCAGGGACAGCTCCTGATGTGTGTTTCAGCACTAGGCCTCGGCGGACAGCTCTCTGGATCACCGCTCCTCTGTGAAACGCCCCTCCCAAGGTTCTCCTCCGCCTTCTCTGTCCAGGCTGCTGATTTACAATTCCATTTAAATGAAGAACGGCTATTGTTTTTTAATCAGACGACTGTGATGAGCCGGGGGATGCCGCACAGGGTCGATAGAGCGCTTGATTTACGCTCACTTTCTTCCCCGCTCACAATCTCTCTCCTACACACTCACCCCCTTCATGTTTTTTTACAGGTTAATCTTCTCAAGTTGTTGCATGTTTATTCGCTCTGCTTTGTTATCTTCATCAGGCGTTTGCATTTCAATAGTGTTTTTTTCATCACTGGAGAGTTGATGCATTGACTGTTCTCTCTGAAATTAACCGTGTAATGGCTGAAGTGCCAGCATACGTTCCAGGGATGGTTGTGCACGGTGGTGTTTTCTCTTTGATCTGTTTGGGTTGGAACGTTTCATTGATTGATTTGATCAGACTGATTTGTTCTTCCTCTTTTGGTGGGTCTCAGTTGGTGGAGCCCCTGACGCCCAGCGGTGCCGCCCCAAACCAGGCCCAGCTTCGCATTCTTAAAGAGACTGAGCTGAAGCGGGTCAAGATCCTTGGATCGGGGGCTTTCGGCACCGTCTACAAGGTAATGATATCTGGATTGTGAAGAATGAAAATAGCTTGACTGAGATTGAGAAGCATTTATTGATACGTTTGAGATGTGTTACTAATTTATGTGTAAATTTTTTCTACAATTAATCATAAACAAAGCTTAAAAAATGTTACTAAAATAATGCTGACCCCTAAAATGACCTCTTAAAAGCATGATATTCTACATGAAATGCATAGAGATCATTATTGTCACACAACTATTAATTATAAAATGTAAAAAAATATACCATAAAACCTCTAGTAGAACGCCACCTCTAGTAGAACGCCACCTNGACGGAAAAGTTGAAAATTAGACTGCCATGGCGTTCTATTAGAGAAGTTACAATGATTCAAAGTTTTTTGTATTTTCAACCATTTTTGTTTTTAAATCCCTAACATTTGCCTTGTTTTTTTGCCTTTGCATTATGTTTTATGCATTTTGATTCCATTTCTATCATATGAATTCAACTTTCCCATAAGCGTCAACTCAAATCCCACAATCCTCAAATCTCTTTGAACATTTGAACACTTATTTTGGCCATTTTTCTTTAACTTGAGAATGTGTATATAAAGATAATATTGACTAGTTATTATAAATAAACTAAACAAATGCATAAATGTGAATTGGATCCACATCTTAACATTGTTTGTAAAAGTAAAAAAAAAACTGCTGGAAAGAAAAACAGGGAAGTGTCCTATAGTGATATCTTTTGTGTTATCAGGGTATCTGGGTTCCCGAGGGCGAGACTGTGAAGATTCCCGTGGCTATAAAAATCCTGAACGAGGCGACGGGCCCCAAAGCCAACGTGGAGTTCATGGACGTGAGTATTGCTTGGTTTGAGGCTGGAAGCTCAACCCCGTGTAATCCTACACTGCGAAAATTCAGCTCTTTTTGTAGTTCAAACGGAAAAATGCATGTAAACTTCAAATTGCCCCGTCCTCTTAGATGATGCAAGGACTATGAAACCCTCACCAAAGGCCTTTTATATACCCATGTTGGGTTAGTGCAATCAAAAAACAAGTTATTTTCGCAGGCTCACGCCATTTGTGGATGAACGTGTGTGGTCTGTGTTTTTTTTTTTATTTTTTTATCTTGCTCCCCCATGCGCTTGTCTTCGGCAAGCGTGAAAGGATTAGAGCCGATTTCACTCTGGGACTTGGATATTTCCCACAATTCATTACTGTGAATGGCCTATGGTACTCGGAAGTGCTCGGATGATCTGTAGTTATTGAATTCTTCTCAGCAGACGATTGGGTGGTTTGAGTCTCCATAAGACGGACGCAGACGCAGACGCAGACCACCCCTGGCGATCAGTCCAGCAGCGTCTGCGTTTGCAATCATCTCAGCAGCTGGAAAGAAGCCGGAGCGTGAATGCTCATTACATAACTGTCAAGTCGCTTTACGTGGTGCTGAGATAATGCGTTGGAACGTGTGTAACAGGCTGCTTTGGTTCGTTTTCTGTTGTTTCTGTTGTTCATGTTTTTCGTTTTTTGTAATGTTCCAACACGGGAAGAGTTTCCCCTCTGAGCCCTGAAATCACACGCTGGACATGTTTTTTTATTGTGCTTGCCTTATAGCCTTATAGCCCAAGGTGTGGATCATTTGTTCCGAATTAATGGTTAAACTTAAATATATTTATTCATTTATTTTTTTTTAGATTTCTCTGTTCAATTAAACTCAGATTGACGCAACACTTTGTCAACAGGGATGAGACAGAGCAGTGCAATAACTGACAACAGTTTCACATAAGCACAGGGCCTAGAGTGTTATAGATAGTGTAGATTCACTGCGTGTAAATGTGCGTCCTGGTGATTTAGAGCTCATCGGAATGTTCTGGAAGCGCTCGACTCACTGCAGAGCTTGGGGCTGTACCATTAAACTGAGCGAATAAATCCAACGCTCGTTTTGCAAATTATAACTGCCCGGCCGCTTCGCAGGTGAACCTCAGGGAAATGTCCTGGGTCCCGTCGGGGTTTCTATGTTCAGGATGAGATACGACTCAACAAACTGCATTTATATAATGTCTGTTCCCTAATTGAGTTTTAGCTGTAATATGTGGACTAATTTCTCTTCATTCTTACAATCTATTCAGCTATTACCAGTCAGTTTCAGTTGCTTATATTGTCTTATAAGTATTGAAATGACTGACTAAAGTTCATTAGTGCTTTTGCAATCCCTGTTTGCGTTTCCTCAATAACAACATTTTATTTTTCTGCATGCATGTGTTTGTCAGTTTGCAGCAGTTATTTAAAACATAAGAGATGGGATGAAAACGTAATTTGAAATTAAATGGAATTTAGCATCAGTTTTGTTTTGTTTTTTTAGCTAAATGATGGAATTGTTAATGATATGTGTCATCGATGACGTCTTGGATGATGTTGTCATTCATGATGTCATCTACGATGGTGTAAGTCAAGGACGACGTCATCATAAACAATACAGTAATATAACCATAATTAGTGGATGTATTTATCTGAAGGTTGAACAACTAGAGTATCAGGCAATTGTTAATATTATTTTTGGCTTGATGAATTGTGTGAAATGCAGGATCTCGTCAGTTGTTCTCTTCTTCCTCCAGGAGGCTCTGATCATGGCTAGCATGGAGCATTCCCACCTGGTTCGACTTCTGGGGGTCTGCTTGAGCCCCACCATACAGCTGGTCACTCAGCTAATGCCCCACGGATGTCTACTGGACTACGTGCACGAGCACAAAGACAATATCGGCTCCCAGTTACTGCTCAACTGGTGTGTTCAGATTGCCAAGGTAAGACTTGAAACCAAAGCCTGCGCATTTAAAGACCAAGTGGTGACATCATCTAACATGCAATTCTGGTCATCGCACTCCAGAACAACGTTTTAGCTTTTGGAGATCAAGTGCAATTCATTCGGAAAGAGAATTACTGTATTTAAGGAGAAAATGACATCATTTACTCAGAGTTACAGGAGTTATAAAGTGAAGTCACCACTCTTCACTCAACCGAGCAACATTGTTCATCATGTCGCTCAAGAGATGATTCATAACGTCAATAATGATGATTCATATGTCAATTCAAATTCTTTTTTTAGTTTTGTAGGGCAATTGTGGCCTAGTGGTAGAAAGTTTAAAAAGTGGCTAGTTTGAATCAGACGGACTGGCTGTTTCCACAAGTGAAGAGTAATTGTGTGATTGTGTGTGTGTGTGTGTTTGGCGAGAGACTGGAAAACCTCGGAAGCTGCGATTGATGTTCAGCTCTGAAGTAACAGCTGCTTCATAAAGTGTGATTTATGAAACAAATGTAACCGAAACTGTGGTGTGCTTGTGTGAGCGTAAAATCCCACTCGATGACTAGCAGCGCACGTTAGCGTGTCTGACAGTGTGACATGGCATATTTTAAAATAAACACACATTGGCATTCGCCCACCGTGTTCCTTCGCTGATTAGAGCGGAAAGTGAAGGTCAAGTTCAGCCGTGACAAATCACAGCGCCGAGGCTGCTTTAAAAAAATCGTGTTGGGTTTTGTTTCTTTGGCTTTCTTGGCCGAAAAAGTGAAAATACCATTAAATGGCATAACAGTGTGTGAACTTTACTGCACAGTTTTCTATGAATCCAGTGGAGAAACGATGACAGAATGGCTGTTTGTTAGCATCTTTTGCCAGTCGAGGAGGCATCAGTAGACAAAAGGCCGCCTTAGAAAGTAGACGTTGGTTTTCATGCTTCACATTTTTCAAGAAAAAATCCTAACTTTTAACTTAAACTTGTAACCAAAAAAAACAAACAAAAAAAAACATTTTTTGAATTATTATCTGTTTTGCAAGTGATTCTCATGGACATCAGCAGGAGAATTTGTCACAGCAACATAGTGAAACAAAAAACAGATTTTATGAACATAAAACTCAAAAACAAATTGTATCTATGTAAATATATTTAAATGTATTGGTTACCCATGATGGTGGATTAGAACTTTAAACAAACGCGTGCACACACACGCACACACACACACACGCACACACACACACACACACACTCGCCACACTAGTAGAGGGAGCTCTCCCCAGAATTGTGCTTGTCATCACTTTTCTTCTTCTTCCCTGACTTTCTGTTTTTCAGCCATCTTAATCTCAGGTATACTAAGATTTTGCAAGATAAATAAATGAATAATGCATGAAAGTATATTTTAAATCTTTGACAACGTATATAAAATCAGTGTATAAAATATATTATACGTGAGTAAAAGTAGACGTGTTTTTTTACAAGATCCTTCTTTACAAATTGTCCTCTTTTGCACAAAATACTGATAAATTACTAGCTTGAAAATGAGTCTCTTAAATCAGTTTTTGTCCGTGATTGAGACATATATAGGCCATATATTCAGAAATAATGCTGAGCCAATGTTCGTAAACGTCGGCGGTGATGAGCAGCTCTTAATCTCTCTCGTGCCACTTATTCTAAAACACTTTTTCTCTATCGATTTAATTTATCCGAATGGTTAAAGTTGACCTGTTGCTTCACGGCGTCTCATTATAAACACGATGTTTTTATGTATGTCCTGTTGCTCTTCATGCATTATTGATGATGTATACATTATTTACCAGCCTCTTATTGCAGACACAGAGCGTGTTGTTTCTTTAGACATATAGAGCTTTAATGAGGACCAGCGTGTTTTTTTCTCTCGGACCATGTGTGCACTGATTGCAAGACATTCCTTCAGCACAACATTTTATACCCATTACCTCCGGAATCTTCCAGTCCTGCTGCTTGTCAACAACAAAGATTATAGTCCAGAATTGTTTGGGGAACACGTTGGCCAAAATGTCTGTTGCTTTTGCCTCGAACGAATTTCCGTAATGTGTTTTTAAAGTTCATGGGGGAAAAGAACATTTATAAAATTTTCTTTTTTTTATTAAATACATTTTTTTTTACATACCTAAAAGTTAGGTGATAAAATGCTTCAAGGTTTTAAATTCAAGGCTTTAATCAACATGAAATGAACGAGTTATATTTCAAGACGACTCGTTGTTTAAAACCAGTTCACTCAGTCACCCCACCATCTTTACCTGAACATAAGCACCTTTTTTTTTATTTTCAACGCTCAAAAACTTGGGAGGTGTTTATAAACGCCTGTATCAAGTTAATATAAGGCCCATTTAAAATAATGGTCGTAGGAAGACGTGTTACAGTTTAAGCTTTTATTAACTCAATAACAGAATTAAAGAAACATAAGACACGCCACGACACTTAACTGGGACAAAGTAACACTGGAGGAAGTAAGATTAAAGTAAATACATTTATTAAAATTTCAACAAACAGAGACTACAAACCACGACCGTGTAGCTTAGCTTAGCACAAACAAACGGCTCCAATGTGTCATTGCAGAAAGAGTCAAAACAGTCGAAAATGAAGAACACGAGCAAGGAGTAAAACAATCCAAGGAACAGACACAATCAAAATGCTCGGTCTACTAAACAATGGTTAATAATTCTTCGCTACGATCCTCTTCACACGGCGTCGGATAAACCGAGAGCTCGACAGGCCTCACACAGTTGCTCTGCACTCCTGCAAAGGCTCTTGGGAAATGAAGTTTTGAAAATGAAGACTTTTTGTGATCTATTTTGTTAAAAGATATCAAAATTATATGAGTGACAAGTTTGGTTTGTTGAATAAAGAAAAAATAGTATTTTTAAGGGAATATTAACATAATTTAACCAGAAATGTAAAAAACACTTTTTTTTTTTTTTGGTCATTTTTATTTTGTGTGCCTGAAAAATCAAGGGGGTGCTTATATTCATGTAAATATGGTATTTAGGTTTTATATTGTATCAACTTATATTGTTATATTATGTTACAATAATATTATCAATATTATTCTTGAGTATTTAATTTCGGAATGTTCCGAAAATGAAACCGGTCAAATATGGTTGGTCTTTGAGAGGCTTATTCCCGTGCGGTTTAAAGAAGGAATCTCACGCCGCAGCGTTTCTCCGTTTAACAAAGCGAAGTTGACAACCATCTGCATCCATTCAAGAGCAGCGTTTTGCCGAAGCGCTGATTGTGAGGCGCTGCTGGATTAGAGTTCCAGTAATTACATATTTAGCCCTTATCTTCCGACAGAAGCGACTCGGAGGTGAAGCTGCGGATGAAACTGAGCGTGATGCACAGGAAGTGACAGTGCGGGAAAACAACAGCATGAGACGTGGAAGTAGCACACTTTGCATCGTTTGCCAGCTCTTTTGGGAATTGGAGTTTGGAAAAGTTTAAGGAATCTGTCAGCGGACTCCTGTTGCGTGCACCTTCCTGAAAAAGTGGTTTCAGAGATTTGATTCCTGAAGCTTATGATCTTGTCTCAAGCTAGTAATTACAAACTCAAGCAAAAAAAATTGTTTTTGGCTAAATTACATACATTTTCCCTTTAAAGTACTATTTAAAGGGACTCATATCACTTCAATGGTGTTTTATATAATAAAACATTGATAGATTTTAGTTTCATTTGCAGAATTTAATTTTTAACTCAATTAAATTCCTGTTACTATTTTATTTAAACGTAATAAAATACTGTACTGTTGAAAAATAAAAACGTTAATACATCTAATTATTTTAAACACGCATAATAGTTTTTCTATCCCAATTTTTCATATTTTATTATCATTAATATTTTTGCTATTATAAATGGGCTTTTCTCATATTTATTATTAAAATTATTAGGTAGTTCAGTGTGTGTACTGTATGTTTCTGGTTTACTAAAGGCTTCTGGTTCTGTAGCGTTAGTAAGTGTCTTGTTGTAGGTGTGTTTCAGAGTGGGGACTCCGTCTGCTTAGTGTTTTAATTTCAATTCATGTTACAATGTTCTTATTATCAAGTTCAGTGATGATTCCGAGAGCATTACAGGCTACAATTATTCTCTTTTATCCTGTCAGATTTCATTTGATCTGTGGAGCTGGTGGATTCCTCCCTTCCTACGTATCTGAAGCTGAAGCCATGGGACTTTCAATGGATGCAATTAAATCACTGCTTGATATTCAGCGGCTGTGTGTCGATATAATTAGAAGCCAGACAAATCAAGTTGACCAAAGAATAGCACATTCTAAGACGTCTTGAAATTACACCTTTGGCAAACAATACAACCTTTCCTGAACAATACAAGCTAATTAGCTAATTAAACGCATAATGCTGCTCTGAAACGCCATCATTCTGCCCGATTCTCGCCTGAACCCCAACTCTCTGTGCATTTAAATCATCTCTGGGATTCTCTGCCGTGCAATTTACTTTAAATGCCTCCGTGGAAGATCACGACTAATATCTCTTTTATTTTCTTATTGTTTTGATCTTTCACATTTTTTTTTTCGAAACACTGCTTCCAGACAGTACTTGCAGTTCCGTTTTCCATTCCAGTTCCATTCAATGAGGGAATGTTCGTCCAATCAGAGTTCACCTTTGTTGGGTTGCTATGTCAGTCTAAGATACATTTTTAATTTTTAGAAAGTAAAATTGAAAGTGTATTGAGTGCAATGTGCTTCTTTCTCTCTCGCCATCTCTCCAAACTCTCTCTCTCTCTCTCTCTCTCTCTCTCTCTCTCTCTCTCTCTCTCTCTATCCATCCACCTCCATACTCCACTTCTCTCCCTCTCTCTCTCATTATCTCTCTCTCTCTCTCTCTCTCTCTCTCTCTCTATCCATCCACCTCCATACTCGACTTCCATCCCTCTCTTTCTCATTATCTGTCTCTCTCTCTCTCTCTCTCTCTCTCTCTCTCTCTCTCTCTCTCTCTATCTATCTTTCTCTCTCTCTCTCTCTCTCTCTTCTTCATTCCCATTCCTTTCTTCTGGTCTAGTTTTTCTCATGGTTTTTCCTCTCTGGCATGTTCTCCCATGACCCCCGCCACCAAAGTATTGAATTATGAATATGAGCGATGAGTTTGAAAACCTCTGGAATCGGTGGCCAACTGCAGAAAACTGCATAAAGTTAGTCAGCTAACTTAGTTCTCTGTAATGAACTGTAGACTAAACTTGTAGACTGGACTTGAGACGCCGCGGCACATCACCTGGTCAAGTTGTGTGTGTTTACCACGGCAGCCATCTGTGTGTCAGTGTGTCTGCTCTCCTCAGACGGACATCTGGGGACACAGATGTGGAAATGTCCAGAAGAAGCAGAGGGGCTGTCTGGATCTGTGACGGACCCTCACTGCTGCTCGCTTTCCCACGGGGGCCAGCGCTTTGCTTTTATGCACGTTTTAATTAGATTTCACTCAGTTTGTGGAAAATAACTGCTCGCACAGTCATTAAAAGACTATTGAGAGACACGAACAAAGACCTGAGTTAATAGACGGAGGGTTAAAGGAATAATTCACCCGCTCTTCATCATGAAAGATACCAGCACTTTCACTTTAATTGCTGCTTTTCACCTTCGTTTTCACTCGTATTTTATTGGTTTGTGCCTGTGCAGTTCAATTCAAGCTTTTTTTTTCAGAAATTGTCGGGCATAAATAAATGGACCTTAAGAACAAAAGTTCTGCTTCCCTTGAAGCAAAATCTCTCCATCAGTAAAGTTATTTCAAAAATTGTCACTTGTTTACACACACACAAACAAGCATTTTTATTTATTTATTTAACGTGATAATTATACATTTTAGCTTTTTGTATGAAAATATGAAATTTGGATTTGATATTGAATATATTGAAATAAAGAAACATTAGAGACAATCATTAATATTGCAACAAGCAGGAACTACATTCCCAACTAGCTAGCTTAGCTTAGCGCTAACAAAGTGGTTCGATGTGTCATCGCAGAAAGAGTCAAAACTGTCAAAAATGAAGAACAAGGGCAAGGAGTAAAAAAAATCCAAAGAAACAGGCACAATCAAAACGCTCTGTCTGCTAAACAATGTTTAATAATTCCTCGATACGAATTTAATGCCTGAAAAACAGTGGGTGCTTATATTTGCGTAAATACGGTATCTATGTAGCCAAATTAGTAATATAATTTAATGCCATTGGGATAATAAATAAGCCACACATTAAGAGAACCAGAACCTTTTCTGAACCTGCAAACGTTCTGGTTTGGCTGGTCAGAAGCACGAGGCAAAAATCTCTGGAAGCTTCTCTGCATCTTGGTGGAGAAACTACAAAAACCCAATGCCCCTTTGCTCTCGGCACAAGTTCTCGCACCTTAAAGAAAGATTTAAGAGGGTGTTTGGAAGACATATTGTGATGGCAGTTCCATTGTCTACGCATCACTCTGTTTTATGATGTAATATTTGTAGGTCACAGAAAAGGACAAAGTGGCGTGATGCCCCCCAGCCCCCTGTGGTGCCCCCCACACTGTGTCGATAATGAATTTGGCCCCCCACTCCAAAGACCTCTACAGGTCTACGGGTCTCACCTGATGGAGAAGAACTCATAGGTCCCTCCACTGGCATGCCGGGCACATTACCAGGCCCATCTGGTGCCCTGTGCCCCATGCCAGCTTCAGCCCGCTCTGCCAGGACAAGGTCATGTGTTGGCGTATGTTCTGGAACAGCGTTTCTCTCCCAAAGGCCCAACACCTGAGAGCAGGACAGAGCACGGTGGGCTCTAGGTGGAATGTGAGACAGACGTAAAGAGATAATGCTGATCCTACATCAAATTTGTTCATATTTAACCCTTTAATGTGGGTTACCAGATGGAAAGCTTAAAAAAGTTGTGTTTTTCCATTCTATATGATAGTTCTCTTAACAATCTGTATCACCAGTGAAATATTCCCAAATGTTCAGATCCTTTATGGACGCTGAAACATACGCAGTGTGTGTCGCAGCAGTTTTGGGATTATGGGAAATGTATGAATCCTGTTGATATTGAAATATTTTACGTCTTGCGTCTTTCTGTTATTTTATGTAATGCAAAGTGTGTTTGTATTTGAATCAATTGTCAATCTTTCGTCAGCAGCCTCTTTGGAAATCTGAACA
>SOMO01000015.1:430672-459339 GCA_028128575.1 Paedocypris carbunculus | reverse complement strand
TCCACTAATTGAGTTTGAAATATAAAGGGGCATTTGATATTGTGTTAAAATTAAAGCCACAGTGTTTCGTGTTTACAGAAAACAAGTCATTATTTTTTCCTTATTGGTTAATTCTATATAGATGTGTATATGTTTTGAGGTTGGTGTCTGCACTCGGGCTTAAACCGGCGTTTGTTTTGTAAGTGGTGTTGTACGGCTCAGCTTTTAATTAGACCTTTGTCTGTGCGGCACGACGCTCTTTATTACCTTCTCCGCTGCTTTACAAACACGGGCTTGAAAATTGGCCACCGAGGGAGTTTTGGCGTCTGCCTCCTGCGGTCGGAGTGTGTGAGAGACGGAGGCTTTAACCTCCATTATCACAGTGTCCAGGTGCCGCCGAGCCACATGATTTATAATAACCCTCGCTTTTTTCCCGACCCAACAGGGATGAATATGAAAACATTTGTGTTTATTTCTCAATACGCGGGTATCTTAGCAATGGCAAGAAGGGCGAAAGAAAAAGAACGTCGCCATTAGCAGATGGTTTTATTTAATACGACTTAATATCATATTAAGCCACTTAGATCATTTTCAGCCACTAGTTTGCAGAAATATCTGTTTGCATATGCTTAGTTTTTTTTGTTTTTTGTTGTTTTGTTTTTAGGTAAACCTGAGGATAGATTTTAAAGGGCTCCAACTCTGACCCAGAAATGAAATAAACAGTTAAGCAGAAAACCAATAGACTTTAAAAAGCATTTAGTGTGTACAAAATGTGACAAATGGCTAGGGACAGGGAGAGATATGGAGAAAGAGAGAGAGAGATAGAAAGAAAAAGTGAGAGAGACAGTCAAAGGGAGAGAGATAGACGTAGAGAGAGAGAGACAAAGAGAGACAGAAACATAGACAGAGAAAGAGAGAGAGAGTGAGAGAGAGTGAAAGAGAGGACAGAGAGAGAGAGAGAGAGAGAGAGAGAGAGAGAGTGAGAGTGAGAGGAAAAAGCGAGTGTGAGACTTGGAGAAAACCAAAGGGGGAGAGAAAGACAGAGGGAGAGAGAGACTAAAAGAAAAAGAGAGATAGAGAGAGACGGATATGGAGAATGAGAAAGAGATGAGAGAGAGAAAGAAAGAGATGAGAGAGAGAAAGAAAGAGCTGAGAGAGAAAGAGAAAAAAGAGATGAGAGAGACAGATAGAGAGAGAGAAAGAGGTGAGCGAGAGAGAGAATGTAGAAAAAGTTACAGGTGAAAAAACATGGCAAATCGGCAAAGTAGATTATGTATCTTGACATGTCAAAGGTTGAAATGACTTGAGACGGCTGGAGTGAGAAGTGATGGTGAGATGGTGAAGCTCTCACTACCATCGTCTTCCTCCTCCAGCTCTAGTCTGTGCGCGGAACATCTGTAGACGTCTAGGTCCCCGCGAGATGACAAACACTCGTGACAAACGGCGTCTGGATCCGCGCGATGGGCCGCGAGGACATCATTCAGAAGGTCAGAAGTGAGATGTAAAGGAAGCTCATTTAATCTCAGCCGCCGTGGGAGCGCAGCCGCGGCGCGAGCCTAATCCAATAATGATGAAACATGGGGATGTTTCATTCCTTTAAAGCTCGCAATTTGAAACACTATTACTAAACATGGAGACAAATCCTTTCTGAGATTCCCAAAGTGAACGCAGGAATCCCCCTCTCGTCTGGAGCTGTGTGTGTGTGTGTGTGTGTGTGTGTGTAACAACACACTCAATTGGTTTGTTACTCACTTATATAGATGTATGTCATTGTGTAACAATAAAAACAATTGTATGTAATAAAAATGTAATAATTGGTGCGAGTTCCGCATTTCACTTTGTATCTGGGAAAAATATGAGTATTTAAAATTAATGTGACAAAAGAAATGAAAAATCTATAATTGGCGCACTCTGCATCCGATGCTTATTTTATTAGCATCATGTCTAAAAAAGAATCGGGTTCATTTCTGTTTCAGAATGTCAGGGTGAAGAACAATGTGAGAACGTCATCGAGGTTTTGCTCTTCATCACAGAGAAATGTTATTTTCAATTCTTTCTGTTCTTTCTTTGGAAAATTGAAGCAGAGATCTTTTTAAACTCTGAGGTAGATTTTTTTCCAAATTTGCCCTTCATTGTCATCTGAAGGTCGTGTCCAACTGAACGTTATTCAAACGTTATTGCACAGTCAATTTCTTCCAGTTAGACTAAAATCACTAAATAAGAATAAAAGAACATTGGCAGGCCAGATGTGGCCCGCGGGCCGTACGTTGAGCATCACTGCTTTAAGTGATGAAGTGGATTTAATCATATGCATGACTTATTCTCTATATAAGGGACCATGTGAAGATGAAGTCTTTCTCCTTTCATTTGATTCTCATTTATGCGACTACCTCTGCTGCTCCATCGGCTCGGCCGCTGCATTAATGGACTGTGGGAGTTATTGATTTCTAATTACACTGAAGTTCACACTGGGGATAAATATTTTGTGGCGCGGCGTCTTGTGGCTTATTGTAATCGGAGTGAGTATTGATCGGCTGTCGGGACTGCAGAAGTAATCTGTTTTAAATACACCGCCGCTCGGACTGGGCAATGGACTGGGACGGTCTTGTGAGACACGGCAAGTGACGGACGCAGTGTTGCCAGCAAGGAGAATAAGCAATTATGGGGCTTGAACCTGATTTGTAATGTGTCCGTCTCCGAGCAATTGAAACAAAAAAGGAATTTCATGTCTAATTCACTGGAAACTAATTGGTCATGTATGAATGCAATATAGATGAATCTAAAACCCGATTGTTCTTTAGATTTTGACCTTGTGTTTTTGCAGATTCTCTATAAAAAGTGAGTGAACTAGACATAATTAATTCCCTATGGGTGTGGATGAGCTGTGTAGCTTGCCTTGTAATTGGTTGTCTGGCTACTAGGGGCGTGTCCAGTCTTCAGTCACTGGGATTGGCTCAAAAAGAGAGAGAGAGAGAGAGACATTGAGAGACCTAAAGAGAGAAAGAGCAAGAGGCACACAGAGAAAACGAGAGAGATAGAGAGAGATAGAGAAACAGACAGAGAAAAAGTGAGTGAGACAGACGTGTAGAGAGAGAGAGAGAAAGCCAAAGGGAGAGAGAGAGAGACATAAGAGACCCAAAGGGAGAGAGAAAGACAGAGAGAGAGAGAGAGAGACATAAAGAGACTAAAAGAGAGAGAGAGAAAAAGAGGGAGAGAGAGAGACGTTGGCTGGCTGTGATTGGCTCCAGCCTCCCATCTTCCAAAAATGGGCTGGTATTTATATTTAAAGCCAGATATTATTCAAGGACAATCAATGATCTGTGTGAAGGATGTTAATATGAATAGATTTTTGTTTTCCTTCATATTTGATCACCCAAACATTGTAATGCATGACCCATATCATGAGTTGAATCACTGGTGTGGCCTTACTTCATATAATGGAGAGATCCTATAACTCTCGCCGTGGTGTCAGTGATGCCACGACTGCCATTGCAAAAGTTCAGTTCAATTCTCTAGTACAAATATCTCTTCTTTCTCTGTGAACCGCACAGTAAGAGGCTTCCAGTCGGAGCTGTGCAATTCCAGACTCCCGGAATGATCTCCCTCCTCTTCACCTTAACTGAGCAAACGCTGAGATAATTGCATTTTGATAGACGTTTAATGTTAATGTTGGCTCATTCATTTTTGAAAAGCTCTAAAGCCCATGTCTTTGATTCACGCGGATGGCGAGGAGAAGATGACGGCCTTTTTCTCTTCTCAGCCATTCCGATGCGTCGGATTTCCTGAGCGAGTGCCACTGTCCTGACCGGACAGCCATACTTGAGCAAAAGTACAAGTACTTACTGTAAAAATCCCATATTGTAAAACTACTCCATTACAATTTCTAAAAGACTAGAGTCAAATTAGCAAAATATGCAATTTTAAAAGAACTTACTCGCACTGAATATAGGTGGAAAAAAAGAAATGTGGAAAAACTATTCAGGAGGTTTTGTTTTCTAATGGAGAAACTAAATCTAACACCTCAATGTTTAAAAAAAATGGTAGAACAAAGTAAATAAAAAGCACAAAATAGATATAAAATGAAATACTATTCATTTTAATTATAAATTATACGTATATACAATACAATTATCTATGATATACTGTAATCAAATTAGTAAAACACATTCTTGCTCTTCTGAGTATTCAAGGTCATGTTTTTTGTATAATTGTAATGACAATTATGCATGGTACTTGGTAAAGTACATCACTAACTCACAGCTAAATGTACTTTATGCAGAATGTATTTTTGTCATGTTAATCTTGGTAATATTATGCTTTCAAATACCACTGTACGTATAGTCAGGGAAGATCTGTATAGTTGAACTTGACAAAAAAATCACTTTTTAATTAATATCAAGTAGACTCTTGCCTCGATGTGTTAATCATCAAATTCGACTATGAATTTTAAAAAGCGCTTTTTTTTTTGTTGTTTTTGGTAAACAAAGCAGATACTGCATCTTGTAAGAGTGAAAAGTAAGGATACTCAATCAAAAATGGAGTGGAGTAAAGAGTAAAAGTTGCTTATATTTTTTGGTACTCAGTACAAGTACAAAGTAGCAAAAACATACTTAAATAAAGTAAAAAAAAGTCCATTTACTCAAGTACTTTTCACCTCAGGTCCTAGTGGCCACATACATGTGCGAAAGCTCTCGGTAAAACAAGAGAAATAGATCAAAAAGCTGGTTGTTTTTCACCCAACAGCAGGATGAGTTAATGATGCGTGTAGCGTCTGAGTTACGCAACACCTTGTCCTCATGAATACATTCTCCCCATTATTCCATAGTAAAAGCACTCGAATCCAGACTCTTGATTTGGTTCTGCACCAAACCTCTCATTGTTTCCCCCATTCGCGCTCTTCTTTTCCTTCTCATTTTGCCATAAGCTGGTCTTGCCACTCCACCAATCGCATTTAGATTTAAATTTCGTCCAGTCACCAGCTCAAGGGCACTTGAAAAAATCCTCCACGGAGGGAAAAGTAGAGAGGCAGTTTTCTCACGAGTGGCGAAAGGCCTCCACACCGCAGTTTGGACCTGAAATCGATTCCGTGCATCGTTCACCCCTCAGGAAAATTGATGTCCAGAGTCGTCTGATTTCTTGTTTTGCCATGCACGTCCCTGGCGGAGAAGAGCTTCATTGCTTATCGATGGGAATCTTCATTTATAATGCTTGTTCGGGATAATCCCTCTTCAAACTCAATGTGATGCCTGGAAGTTAGATTTTTGCCGTAGTTGTGGCCTTTTTTCTTTCGTTTGCTTTGACGTCAACAGCTTGTGATTAATCACAGGCTGTAATGTAATTAATGTCATGTATTGGTGTTATTAATAGTGATTAATCTGCTGGCAGTGATGCAATAAGTGTGATTTATGATGTGCAGCAATATTATTGACAGTGAACAATGTGATTATTTCTAATTAGTCACAGCAGGTGATGTGATTAATTGAGGTTAACGGCATCCAACAATGTTATTTATTGTTATTATTGGAATGCAGCAATGTTACTAATTGTAATTAATCATAGACAGTGATGCAGTTAATTCTGATTAATCACAGACAATGATCTGATTGCTAATAATGAATTAATAACTGTAATGTCATTAACTGTGATTAAACATGCAACAGAACACTTTTTTTGTTCCTACTCCCAAAAAATGCTGGTGATTGATCAAGGCAACAATGTGATTAATTATGAATTATCAGAGACAGTGTTGAATATCTGTGATTATTCAAGCCAACAATGTGATTAATTGTGATTAATCACATGCAGTCTTTGTATTTGATTAACGGCAATAAAGTTATTATTTGCGCTTAATCAAAAGCAATGACGACAATGAGTGTGACTTATTTGTTAAATTGTGATTAATCACAGTACATTAAACAAATAAGTACGTTTAGAGAAGAAGAAATTTGGGAAATTACTTGATTAATCACACAATGGCAGCAATTCCAACAAATGCTTAAATTCCTGGCAATTCACAAGTGTTTAATGGTGATTATGTTATTACTCACTCAGATATGCCATTTATCTCAAGCAGTGATGCGAATAAATACCGCTAGTGATGCGATTGGCCACAACAAGGAAGTGATTTAGTGATGATGCGGTGAATCGTGATGTTAATGAAGCTGATCAGTCACGTGTGATTTGCACATCAGACATGTGGCTTGATTTTTAATAATATTAGGCATATTATTTTCAATTTGAAGGCCTCGGTGCTAACTCTCTGCACGTTCGCAGGGGATGATGTATTTGGAGGACCGCCGGCTCGTACACAGAGACCTGGCTGCACGCAACGTCCTGGTGAAGTCACCCAACCATATAAAGATCACTGACTTTGGGTTAGCGCGCCTGCTGGATGCAGATGAGAAGGAGTACAATGCAGATGGAGGAAAGGTCAGTACACGACCAAGGGCAGGTTTTCAGCTTCACTTGGTTTTAGTAAAAAACGTATCTTTTTGTACCATGTTTCTCTGAAAGTCGAATGACCTGACAGACATTTAACTGTCTGGTTAGAATGATGTTAGAAAATAAGACCTAGTCCAGGTCAGCAGAGTGTGAACAAATCACATGTCTCTGCCAGACAATAATAATAGAGAATTTGTCATTTAAATGGCCGAATGGTTTAAGTTAATAGTGACAATGAGGAGTTAAAATGATCTTGACTGTAAATGTGAAGGTTTTCTGACGTAATTCGTTGATCTTTATAATCAGAATCAAAAATTTTTATTGGCCAATTTGCAAATTGCAACAAGGAATTGAGTGTGGTCTGACTCCGTCTTTTCCCTCTTTATCAATAATTATAATTCAGATAATACAGATAATCTGTAAACTATAGATATCCTGTTTCTTTTTCTGTACATTTTTATATTTTTTATGTGAGTATTTTTTATTTTCTAATTTAGTATTTTTTTATTTTATGTCATTTGTTGTTTCTTTGTCTCATTGTGTCTCTATTTTACGGCATTCTTTGTGGGAAGCAATCTAAGAATTTCATTATATAGGGAACTGTACAGATGACAATAAAAGCTTTGAACTTGAACTTGATACTGTATAATATAAATATTTAAATAATGAAGAAAAACAGTGGCCTGAAATGAAGATTAAGGTTTGAAGTATCTTTACTTTCTTAATCTTGCAAACCTATAAAGTTGCTTGTGACTGTTATAGCAGCAGTATGACTGACAGACCTGGTAACTCCGCCCTTATTAAGTGATGTAATGAATATGGCGTGTCTAGGGCGGAACCATACTTATGCTATTTTCCTACTACAACTCTTAAAAAATTAATGATGACACGAGTCTCTGATATTTTCAGAACATAAGACTCGACAAAGTTTAGACTTGTAAAAATGTAATTTAAAAAACATTTGAGTTAAAAATATTTATTCAGGAAAACACAGACCCACTGTATATATATTTATACATACTTTAACCGTTAACACATTTTAGCTACTGTGTTTTTGTCTTCGGTGCATATATTGATTTTGGTTTTTCTCTATAGAATATTCCAGGGATCTTTCTCAATCTAGTGTGTTTAGCACTCGCCATCTGCCATTTTCAATCAGCCATGTTTGTTTTCAGATTCCAAACCTCGGAAAACACTGCGTCTGATGCCCAGCAATCCTGCCGGTTTTTCCTCTCTGCAGAAGTTCCCTGAATTTTGCGTTCGCCCATTAATTTGTATCATTACTTTTTCTGTCTCTGAAGCGGAAAATGGGAAAATGTCCAATTTTTTCATATCTGAAATATTAACTTGATATTTTATGCATCACACACGGCTACAGTTTAGTTTGTGTCGTAATCTCGAAAAAATACTTTGTCGAGATTTGTAAATACACAATAAACCTCCGTTAGTTTGCATTTTGCAATGCATTTGTCCGGCTTTACATTTACACACGATATCAAGCTATAAATATTTTCTGTTTCATAATTTAGATGCCAATTAAATGGATGGCCCTGGAATGTATCCACTACCGGAAGTTTACACACCAGAGTGATGTTTGGAGTTATGGTAAGACGAGCTTTCATTTCAGATTGATGGACAGACAGACATGATGATTAAAGAATGAGGTATAGACTACAGTTTGTGGGCTCTCTATTTCACCACATCCTCGGCGTTGGCTTCTCTTCCAGGAGTGACTATCTGGGAGCTGATGACATTTGGAGGAAAGCCGTACGATGGCATCTCTACACGAGACATCCCAGATCTCCTGGAGAAAGGAGAGAGGCTTCCACAGCCTCCCATCTGCACCATCGACGTCTACATGGTCATGGTGAAATGTACGCACACTTTCTCCAAAACAAAAGTCTCAAGTGACGCTCCCTTGTTCCGTGACAAGAATCAATATCAACTGTATCGATGTCACATAAATATCAGTTACTAGTGAAAATATGAAAACTTCCAAAAATATTTGCTACCATAACTATCAAACTACCATATTTACGCGAATATAAGCACCACCCTGATTTTTCAGGCACAAAATAAATTTTTTTTTTTTACATTTCTGGCTAAATTACGTTAATTTTCTTTTACTGTGACTCATATTGATTTAATGTCGATTTACCCAAATAGTAGCTAAAAAAAATCTACCAGAACCCTTTGCGCGCCAGACTTGTTTTTGTTAGAGGTAAATATCAGAACAGGGTGCAATATCTATATTTTCTACTAAAATATTAATTATTGTATTTAGCTTAATATTACTTCTTCCAGTGGTATGGGCGCTAATATTTACACGCATATTTGAAATCTGCAATTATAAGCACCTCCCGAGATTTTGAGCATCTAAAATTCGAGAAAAAAAAAGGGTTGCCTATATTCGCGGAAATACAGTCTGTCATTTTGTTTTTCTTCTGAGATAACTAAACCTATGAATGTCTTGCACTCCGACACTTTCTTTTCCCAACTTAATTTCCGATGTAACCTTGTGTGTGTGTTCAGGCTGGATGATAGACGCAGACAGCAGACCCAGGTTTAAGGAGCTGGCAGCAGAATTCTGCCGAATGGCACGAGACCCTCAGCGTTTTCTGGTCATCCAGGTACGGTCCAGCTAGTCTGAATCTGATGTGTAGATCTCAGTCTCACTTTGTCTTGCTGTGGTGGTCCAGGGGGACGACCGCATGAAGCTGCCCAGCCCCAATGATAGCAAGTTCTTCCAGAGTCTCCTGGAAGAAGACGAGCTGGAGGATCTGATGGACGCTGAGGAGTATTTAGTTCCTCAGGCCTACAGTGTTCCTCCTCTGGCTTACACAACCAGATCCCGCATGGACCCCAACAGAGTGAGTTTTTAACTTACTGTATGTTGGTCCGAAAAGTTCTGAATCTGTTCATATTGTCCAATCACATCTGGTGAACATTTTTGCGAAAGACTTGATTGGTGCGATGAAAGTCTTCTTTATGACTTTCAACATACACAACAAGCCAACGTGGACAGTTCTTGTACTTTTACACACGTTATCATCAAAGCTCTGCTTCATGTGATCTAATCAGAAATCTAGAAAGCTATTTTCTTTGTCCGCAGTTTCTCTTGAATCTTGCGACATTGATGGCGCTTCTCAAATCACACTTGAGGTCTACATGAAGAGTACATGAAAACCATATTCGAATACCTTACTGTAAAAATTTCTCCATTACAAGTCACCAATTCCAAGAAGACTTGAGTCAATGTCATAAAGTGTCCTTATTCATAAATAAAAACGTAAGTATTTTACCCATACTGAATTTAGGCTCAAAAACGGCAAGAATAATAAAAAACAAGAAACTCTTTTTTATGAGGTTTTATTTTCTTGCATAGAAATAAAATGTAACTCTCAAAGTATCAAAATGGCAGAGCAAAATACAATCTCAATGTAACAAGTAACAGTAATTTTCAAATATAGTGGAGTAAAGAGTACAGATACTCAATCACAAATGCAGTCAAGTAGAGAGTAAAACTTACAGTATTTCTGATAGTCAGAACAAGTACAAAGTAGCCAAAAATACTTAAGACAAAGTAGCAAAGTCTATTCACTCAAGTACTTTACTCCACTACAAAACGGAGTTTCGAAATGTTGAATATTTCCAACCAGCCGGGCACATCATGCATGCATCACTTCCTATTCTACCCTACAAGTACACTATTTAGGATATTTTACATTTTGATGCGCTTTTATTAAATCAAATAAACTACGTATATGATTTGGTTTGTGGACTCTTAGCCTGAAGATGGCGTTTAAGATGCAATTGTCTTGTGATTGTCCTTGGTGGAACTGAATTCTTCCATGCAAATCCAAAAATGTCCAATAAGAGCAAAGCCAACAGGAAGTCAGTCCCATGTCCACGGGAAACTTCAGGGCGCTTACGGTTATTTTTATAGCAGTGATGTCAATCCTGCATATTCCTAGAGTGGTGCTTTCATCGTTTCTCCTGAAGTGGAGGAAGAAATACAGTGGCCTTCCATCGCATGTGGCTTTAATGGGTTCCTGTTCTTTCATTACAGAGGCACGCTAGTGTAAATAGTGAAGTCCACACTGCAGTGAAGATGATATTTGCTCCTGTACATGAAGTCCAGCTCTGTGTTTGTCAGCCGTGATGCGTTATTAACTGTTGGTGCGGATGGTTTTCAAGTGTAACTTCTAGAGGCGAATCTTCGGCTTCAATCAGACTCAGAATAGACCGAGTGTAGGAGGCCGAGCGCGATGAAACGCTTCCTCGCCTGGACCGTGTTTGCTAACCATGTGCCATTTTGCATTCTAGCTTGCGTTTAGTTTTTGTGTAACCGGGAGAGCGAGTGTGAATTTCAATGAGGGACGCCGATCCTTCTGAGACTCTTTGGAACATCTCAGAGAGCTTTTCACTCGCAGTTTGCCGTATAAGCCGAGCTCTGGGAAAACAGAACTCTGCCAAATCTCGGCACGTTGCAATATTAGCGCGGATCCATTACTCTGCGAGTAGCCTTCTCGGTGAGAACTGTCGGGGTAACGTGTGATTGGTTACACTTTTATTAATGTGTAATGGGATGGAAGGGCTTTGGGACGTCGACATTCACTAATGTTAAATGTCTTAAAATGCTGGTTTAATAGTGAACTGCCTGCTGAAATTTGCTTAAAATTGATGCAATATGAACCGTTCATCTTTTCAAAGAAGTTGAGTCTGTATTTAGTGTAAATATGATTTACATTTTTTATACATACTGGTAGTTGCTCTATCTTTTACATTGCTCACTTTATTTATTTCTCATTTTGTTCTCTCTACCGTTTCTTTCTNCACACACACACTAATTATGTTATTAATAGCAATATGAAATATTGTGTATAGTTTGTAGACCAAGCAATAAAAATATAATATTTTCAAAGACAAAAATAAGTTATGATCAATTATAATCTTCAAATAAGTACCAGTTCTAAGAGAAATGTAATTTTGCAAATAAAAAAATGTTTACTTGGAACTCCAAGAACAAAAACTGTTTGTGACAGTAATGGAGTAATTTTTGTCATATTCAGTAAATGCTGTTAGAGTGGTGGAACTGACCTGTGTGTAGTTTTTTTTGTTTTGTTTTCTTCTTTGTTGTCTGATCTTTTTTCTTCTAATCTCATTTTGGTTTCCACAGAACCAGTTTGCTTACCAGGACGGAAGCTTCGGAATGGAGGAGATGATGGCCACCATCCCCCGAGTGGTGGCGGTGTCAGCGGTCAGCCCGGCCTGCTCGGCTCAGAAGAGCCCGGAGGTGTTTGAAGATGGCCGCTGTAATGGCACTCTGAGGAAGAAGCCTTCACCCAGGCTGAGCAGTGGAGAAGACGGCAGCGGCCAGCGTTACAGCGCCGATCCCACCGTGATGCTATGTGAGCGCGGACCACGGCCGGACCCGGACCAGGACGGGTACATGAGCGCCATGCAGGAGAAGAAACCCTCAGGTAATGCGAGAGGACCAGTTACTGAAATGTTTAACACTTATTCCTTAACTCACTATTCTCTACTAAACAAACAATCAAATATACCATAAAACCTCTAATAGAAGGCCATGGTGTTCCATTTTTCAACCCTACTATTATGATGGCCTTCAATTAGAGGCGGCCTTCTACTAAAAATGGCCTTCTATTAGAGATTTTAGGGTATATATAAATATATCAGTAAAGTACACTGCAAAAAATGAATTCTTGACAAGCCAATAGATCTTGAAATTACACATTAAATCTTGTTTTTTCCAGTCAAGATAAATTAACTATCTTAGAATTAATAGTAAAAGATTAATTTGCTTGTTTCAAGAAAATAGGACTTGTTTCAAGCAGTTTTACCAAGTGAAATTATCTCACCCCATTGGCAGATAATTTTACTTGATTTAAGTCTAAGTCCTAATTTAACTTGGGTTTTTTTTTCATGTGCATTTTTGCAGTGTATACAGTGTAACTAAAGCATATATCGTTTTTTTTGTCCTCTTTGTTCAGATTTCCTCAGCCCTGTGGAGGAGAACCCCTTCGTGACCCTCCGTAGAAATGGAGATGCCCACACCATGGACCGCGTTTATCACAGCACTTCCAACGGACAGCCCAAGGTGGAGGACGAGTACGTCAACGACCCGCTTTACCTCAACACCTTCCACAACCCGGGAGACAAGAGTCACGACACCCTGCGCAAGAACGGAGTCCCGGTGGCTCACCTGACTGTGGCCACTGTGGCAGCAGCAGCTACTTCAGGCGTTCCCAACAACCAGAGCCTGTCCCAACCAGTGCCACCATCAGTCCCTGGTGCCCACATCCCGCCCCAGCCCCTTTACCAGGGCAAGCCAAACGCCCCCCACAGCATCCACTCCCTCCATCCGACACACACCCTCCATCCCTCTCGCACTGGCACCATCATGGCTGACAAAAAGCTGAAGAAGACGTTTGACAATCCCGAGTACTGGCAGCACAGTCTTCCCCCTAAAGCCACTCTCCACAACCCCGAGTATCTCCAGGACTGCAGCACACGCTTCTTCTACAGGCAGAATGGACGCATCAGGCCGGCTGTGGCGGAGAACCAGGAGTACCTGAGTGAGTATGCGCTGAAGCCGGGCACCGTGTTGCCTCCGCCTCCGTACCGCCAAAGGAACACTGTTGTGTAGTGACAGAGACCCTGCAGACCAGAGGGGCAAATGTGGAGATGGTGAGGCTCTCACACCAGCATTCTGATCTCTCCTCTCCGTACTGGATTTAACACTTCAATGACATGGAACTGACCCGCTCTAGTGAGCTCCAGAGACGTCGACCACAGATGACCACATCCATCAAAGCTCCATCAGCATCCTCCTCCTTCCTTCTCACTGTTTCTGAAAGCTAAACGTTTGATAGATGCTACATTCACTCAAGGAATCGTGGAGGCTTGTGACACGAGTCAAGCCGAATGAAGGCCCACTCTGTGTATTACAAGCTAGATTAGATGCTAATGCAAAGCTAATAGAGGATCTGCTCTAACTTATCTCATTTAGGTAGTTACTCAGAACAGCTCACACACCCCAGATGGGTGTTTGTTGGGTCCAAGACCTCTTATGACCGGTTCTTTGCCTAAACTGCTGTACTTTATGAAGAAATAAAACTCGAGGAGTAAGAACAGACCGAGACCAAGCTCCGCAACCGTTCAGATCTCTCCAGCTTCTGCCTCTGCTCCTCAGTTGTAATCTTTCAGAAGAGAAAAGATGCGACTGTAGATGTAACAACTGTCACGCTCAAGACAGGAAATACAGAAACGGATCCTTATTTTCATATATGGGCTTAATATGCAAGCGGAGACATCGCCACAGACACTTCTGATTAAGCTCAAGGTTTTAGCTCTCCAAAGTCTAGTTGCTTAAACACACACACACACACACACACACAGACACACACACTCTACGAAAATGTCAACTTGACCTCGCTTGAAATTCTCATTTTAAGCTTTAAATATTTAATATTGAACGTTTAAGGCATATTAAAGCTTATTTTCTTTAAAAGTTATTTAATGCTTTTTGGGATCTCAACCAGCAACACAAACGTTGTTTGATTCCCAAGGAAAGAGTAGAAGATGTGCAAGTGGATACAAGCTTGTGCCATTAATGTAGTTGTAGCGCGCACAGTTTACAAGCTATGTTTAGTTTACAACTAAAATGGTCCTGAACTATACCTGTGGTGATACCCTCTTGAGAAATCCTGACATGGAGAATCTTCATCATTCATCTGGCTTGTTGTGTGGTGTGATTTAAAATGCATTTAAAAAAACAGTCACTCCGACATGATTGAAATACGACAAACTCTTCTGATTCACCAAACAGCGCCAACAAATGCGAGGGCAGCTTGATGAAGAGAAGCGCTGAGGACAGCGTCTGAAATACAGAGTCCAGCCCGTAGCCTGCCACAAAATCAATACCTTCATAAAAGCAGATCTGCAACAGTCTCCTGTAATAAAGTGTATACGCTTGTTCCAGCCGCCATTGATCTCGCCGCTCACAGAGTTGTCACCTCAAGAAAGCCTTCTGCAGTGTTTTGCCATTTAATGCGGGAAATGAAAGCCTGCGTGTTTTTAGAACTTCAGCGGCCAAAATCGATGTCGCCGACTGAGATCCTCCAAGAAAACGGACTCACGGTGGTGAATGGATCTCTCCAGTGCTTCGGAAGCCCAGGTCAGCACAGAAAATCCAGTAGCACATGACGCCTGGGTGGTCGGAAACTGTTGTCCCACAACGTGATGCACAAAAGCTCAGCAGCAAGAACCAGGTGATGACTTGTTCTACACGAGAACGATGGCCAGAGTGACGTTTGCGTTCTGGGAAAACCAGCAAATCCTAAAGGAACGAGAGTAAATGGAGAGAAGGAAGAGTTTCTCCAAGCTGGAGATGATCACCTCCATTTCACAATGGCTTCCACAGCGATGGCACTGTTGTTCCCAGAAGACTCTGTTTAAGAAGACCGTTCTTCTTTTCAACCTACGGGAAACTCTTTACTACTAGCTGTGAATCCCAGACTTTGTATAGTTTTAAGCACTGCCAGGTACTTCACTTCTCCGCCATGTTTTGCTTCACCAGAGATGGTTTATACCGTAGTTTAATAGTCACAAATCAAATAATTATCAACGCCACTGACCATTTGTTGTTATTTTTTTGTGTGCTTCTATATTTGAAGGCCTATGTAACATTGAGCACTTTAATGGACGTATACCAGATATATTTTCATCGTGTACATTCGCTTTTTTGATGGAAGATTCAACGCACGTTTGGCTACGGAACTACTGAGAACAAAATCAGGGAATGAAAGAGATTGCCGTGATTGATCGTACTTTTCCAAATGCAGATGAAGACGCTGGAAAATGATGAAATAATATCTCAAAAAGCATATTTGTGCTAGAGAAACCTTGTATCAACCGCTTCTGAAGTTCTTATATATAGTTTAGGAGGATTATTTAAGACAGACTAAGGTGTTTTATTTTGGTTTTCTTTTCATTTTTAAATAATGGTCATAGTTTTTGGTGACATATTTAAATATGGTGCATTTTTTTTTTTTTGGTGTTGATTTTCAAGATTATGAAAGATGAAGGAGGACGCACATGTTGACGCATGAACCGCAAAATTGAAACGTTGACAGTTTTGCGCCGCCAAATAAAAATAGTGTGGTCAAACAGGGAGGTCAAAGGTCAACGAAACCCATCAGTGGACTCAGAAATCCATGGAAACGATCACAAAGAGGAGGAATGTTCCTTAACATGAAGGATGAGACGGTTCCTCCCTCTAGGAACTCTGGGAAATGCAGTTTGGATGGGGAACAGCTGTTTGGTCTCACTGCACATTTTTAGCAACATATAGAAAAGTCCCAAGACAAACATCTAGAAATGGACTTGTGTAAATAGATGTTTTTATATAAGCGGTTTGGAGATATTTATCGGTGAAGGCCTCGGTTGATGTTTATGGTGTCTTTTTTTCCAGCTATACAGAGCACATGATGTTTCTTCACTCACATTTTCTGCTGATTTCTTAACTGATGCACAAACACACTCACGAGATTCTGTCGAACTGTAAAGAATTTTTCCAGCACCAAGGTCCAGACGTCTGACCGCTCGCACAGTCCGTATAGGCTCTTCTCTGATTTTTTCTGAACTTGAATTAAAACAAAATTATGGATCTGTGTATCATCAAAACTCAATTGACAAAGCAGAAGATCAAATAGTTTTTTTGGTCATTTGTTTAAATTGATGGTCAAGTTGGGCTAAAGACAGGACCGGCTCAGGTCTTTACAGGGCCAGAAGCCTAATTTACGTCGAGGATCTGTCTGTGCTGCCAAATAAGATGGACTTTTGACATCATGTGATTATTTGTGCCCTACAAGTCTGATCCGCTCATCATTCATAGTTTTTTGTTTTGTTTTTTATGGTTGTTTGCACTTACATTTACTGCTGTTTGGCTAGAAATTGCATTATTTTTTGACATTTTGTAAGATTTGTTTTGTGTTTTATTACTATTTTGCATTTTCATAAAACATCACAACTAGAAAATGGCTGTTACTGGATGCGCCCCCTGGTGGTCACGGTCCAATGAGCAATCTTTTTTTGGGTTGGCGCTGTAGAAATGCTCTTTAAAACGTTTTTTGTTTGTTTTTTATTATTCGTTTATTATTTTTTTTGTGTTTATGTATGTATATACATATCTAATTATTTTTTTGTTTGTTTGGGGTTTTTTTGTTTTACACTTTTTGGCACTTATTGTTAAGCACGAGTTACGTTACTTTCACAGTATTTATGAAGAATCATGTGTTGAAGGTTTTATACAATTATCTGTAAATCTAATCATTTTGCGGCGGAGGAGCGGTGAACACAAGCACATGGTCAAATGTATTTTTCGATTCTTTCCTGGAAAATGGTTTTGCATGTGATTGGTCGAACAGACAAGCACAGATCACGTGACCGTCCATTCACGTCACAACCTTCCTGTAATATTCCAATTAGCCGCGGCTGTTCCGGATGATTTTACTACTGTACGTCAATGAAAATGTGAATAATATTTTTATAGAGTCGATCAACTGGCCAGATGTAATTGTAAATAAGCAGGGAAACTCGTCTTTATAAACACGTCCTTATCGTACGTCACTGGCTGTATATACCTGATCACACACACGCTGGGTTCGGCTCTTTCAGCTTGTGTGTGTGTGTGTGTGTGTGTCGTGACTGTAGCTCAGCTGGGTGTGTTTTTAACCTCTGTGTTTGCTTTCTGTCGGCTTTATCCTCCTCACGCTCTCCGTTCCCGAGGTGGGAATCAGTGCGACAGGAGCTTTGGTTTCACGCTGGATCCAGTCGAACTCCTCGCGGCTTTTCGGACTGGTGTCTAGCTCCTTCTTTTGTAAATAATTCATGTCCATCTTTTCCCCCTCGGGCTCACGCTGAACCTCGGCCCACCCAAACAAACAGTGAGAAATGTCGACTGGAGCGCACGAGGTTCACACGTGGTGGATTCTTCACGCTCGTGGAGGTGAAGTGGCTCTGCTCAGCTCCACCGCTTCTCCATCCTCGCAGCTAGAGAGCGTTTAAATACCGTCTCACAGTTTTGTTACCTGAATCTATATTTTTAATTTAATATAAATAAACACAACACCTGAAGACACGTGGCCTCCTGTCTTTTGTCTGCCACCGCCGCACGTTTTTCATATATGACATTAAGACGGTTCTGAGATGGGCTTTTTTTTTGTGCTTTTGAAATGTCAAGATCTGACATTTTTCACAGCGTTTTGAACGTCTTGATGGATAGTGAGAGTCTGTCAGGTTCACATCAGCCCCAAGGCAACCGCTCCACCACTTCCTGCCTTGAAATCAGACAGAGAAAGAGCTTTTTACCATTGAAATATTCATATTCAACTGCGTTTGATTTTCCGGTAAAAACGTAATTGTTCAAGTTCGAAACAAATGGGTTACATTGTGAATTGAAAAAGGAGAGAGGATGAAAAAAAACAGCAACCAACTGTAATAGAAATCACAATCTGAATCTAAAACACAAAAAAAGCCTTTTGATAAAATGTGCATGTAATTATGTAAAGAAACTCAACTTTTGACACCAAGTAATACCAAGAATAGCAAATTATAGAATTATCTTTGCTATCGGCTTTATTTCAGTAATTTATTATTATAAATATGATTCAAGAATTTACATAAAAAACAAGTTTGAGACCCGGTCCAGAACTGTGTATCAATATGGTTGTTTTCCCCTTCTTATATTGACCCAAATTATTTTTCAATCCGTCATTCCCTCCATGTCTGTGCTTTAAACATGACACTATGGATTTTTGTGTAGACGAGAAATTTAAATATGACCTGATCTCTAGCTGATGATCGAGTGATGTTTGGAAAAATAATTTCGATTTAATAAAAACACCTATTTTGTATGTATATTTAAAAGTGCTTTACGTTCACTGTGCTGTAAAGAGGCACAGAGAACACTGGATTAGTAGTTAACCAATCACAGAGCAGGATGCACATACACATTCACACTCCCACTCACACCAGTTTATACAGAGTTCTCAAAAACACACTTTAGACCGGAGACCTGGAGGAAACCCACACAAACACATAGATGACATTTTAATCCACATGACGGTTTCATGCATCTCATTTATGTCTTAGAATAGATCAGGTTTTTTTCCTCTAATTGTGTGGGCTTTTTCTTTAGTGCTTTAGTGGTCCACATACAATTACACAATGTCATTGGTCGGCCTATAAGACAGCATGTTGCCCCACCCACCAGGCCAAGAGACTCTGTGATTGGCTTTTGTAGAATAGAATAGAATAGAATAGAATATTTTTATTGTCATTGTATGAGATAATGGTAAAAAATACACACTGGATAACCAATATATGTAAATAACTATAATATAATAAAATATGGTTCAAAATATGGAAGGCAAGAAACTATTACTAAGACACAAGAACACAAGCAAAATGCGATTGACCAAATATACATCATGCAAAGGCAAATATAAATCTATAATCCAGTCAAACTAAAACTCCCATTGTGCAGTGGAGCATCTCAGTTTTTCTGAGACACTGAGGTAAATGTTGAGCTCCGTCATGTGACCTAAAGCAAGGCAAGTGAGCGGTTCCTGGGCTGGTCCGGTGGAGACCACTACGCTGAGGAAGAGTCTCCTGAGAGCTTTCATTGTGATGCGTAGATTACACTCCCGCAGTGGAGAGATGAGGAGCAGGTCTTTCATTTCCCATTGATGTGCTTGAGCCTTCAGGTAACCCATCAGCTCCAGCTCGCAATCTCATTACCAAATATAATTCTGAATGAACTAGAATGATTGCCACCAAACACCCGGCATTTCCCTGTGGATGGATTTCCACTCTCGGTGGATTTGAGCAATGCAGCGCGCGCTAATCTGTGGAAGTGGAATGAACACTCGTTCATTACTCGGTGTGATAGATTGTGAGCTCCTGCTAAATGCTCTTGAGATGTTCCTCCAGCCCCGTGATGTACAGAAAGTATTCAAATCCAGACTAAGAAATGCATCCATCTTGTCCCATGAGCTCTAGATTGCGTTTTTAACCACAGGCTTGGGTTTAGTCCCATCATGCACTATTGTCCCAATCCCACGCTGACCTTCCCGTCCTCACACTCTGACGGTACATTTGCTTTGATGCTTAATTTTATGCATTGCAGTATTTTGTAAAACTTCCCTGAGAATCAAACCTATGACCTTTAGTTGTAAGATTATGCTAAACGTATTAGCAAACAAATGTCTGGATTCTTCAAAAAGTTATTCAGTGTGGCTTTGCGTAAAGAAACAATCCATAAAAAACTAGATCTATGCAGGGTGGGTTTCCTCTAGGTCTCCAGATTATTGGTCTAAGTAAGTGTGAATATGTGTGTGTCTGTGGTCCGCTGTGATTGGCTAGCCAGCAATCCAGGCTCTGCCCCGCCTTCAGCCCCAGAGCTGCTGGGATTGGCTCCTACTCCATGTGATCCAGTAAAGGGTATTTTGTTGGTTAAAACTTTAATTGTTAAGTAATAATTTACTTAGAACAATAATAATTTACATTAGTTACAATGTAAAATGTTTTTGTTTGTTTTGAAAAGCAAATAAAAACGTACATTTGCATTGCTTTATTTTTTTTCTACACAAACTGCTCACTTTTTAGAACTTGCTGGTTTCGGGTCATTTAAGGATTCATGGGATGAAAACGAGCCTGAAATTGCGTGTTAAGAGCGAGATTTATTTTGTAATTAGTACAAATTTATCTGCCATTTGTCAGTGTGACCGAAAGTCGAGCTTTCCAGTCGAGCAGAATATCATAGGAAATAATGCGACAGTCGAATAATCTGATTACTAGTGGAATGAGGTTTGACATCTCGGCGTTCGTCTTCATTTAATCTGATTCTTCTCCGGATGTATAGCTTAAGAAACCGCCTTATAGAAAACGAGTCGCATGTTCCTGCTGAAGGTGATAAGACGCTTCTCTGTCCTGACCACCAACAAGAGCCGAGACGCCTGGTGGTCTGGAGGTCATCTTAGGTCAGAGTCGTCTTCAGAATCTGAGGTGAGCTTCATTCAGAACATGTTTCTGGTCCACAAAAACGTGCGACGAATGAGAAATGCATTGGGCAGAAAAACGAGTCCAGCCTGAGCTTTACTAATAAAGCCTTTAGTGCAACCGATACATATTCATGCTCCAATCCAAACAAGCTCTTCAGACCATGTTCTTCATTCTTCTTACAACATCTTATGAATAGTGCAGGAGCGAAGAGAAGAGTGTTCGTCACTAAGTACGTACTGGGTTGGTGTGGCTTGACTGTTTCATTAAGCAGAAGGTTGATGAGCGATGCCAGGTCTTATTTTTAGATTTGATCCTTTAATAATTTTTGTTCATGATAGATCAGTATTAGTATTCGATTGGTTTTTCTCAATTGTTATGGGTTACTTTCCCAGTAGCTCAGTTTGTATGGTAGAGTTCTGGTGTTTTAAATACCGGATCATGGTTTTGATTCCCAGTAAAAGCAGGAATTTGTTGAATTGTAAAAATTGTGATGAAATGTAAGTAAAAGGTAATATAAAAATGAATAAAATTTAAAAAAAGTAATGTAAAATAAAAGTCGCTTTGGATAAAAGCGTCTGCTAAATGATTGTAAAGTAAAGATTATGATGCAACAAGAACAATTGTCAAAATAAAAATGTCATTAATAGGTGAACACAAGCATCTGCTTTCTTTCTTGGTGTTCTGACTTTCCAGAAACCAAAAAAATCTTTTCTGAATAAGTTCTTGAGCAGTTTAACGTTTCCGTGACCACATACACACTGCTCAAGCAGAGAAGAGATGGTCAGTACAGAGCATCTTCAGCGTAGGATTTCAGTGAATGTTCCGGCTTCAATGCATCAAAAGGACATTATTCAGCCTTCGTGCGTCTTTCGGTAAAACAGAGTAGTTTAGTAATTATAAAGAAAAAGCTCACGTTCAGTAATTGAAAAATCACAGCCATTACGATTTGGCCGAAACTCAAAGCGAGCTGCTAATGCGGGTCATTACAGCATCTTCCTGCCCGCCGTGTTTTCTAAGAGTGACGCCACTGCGCGTGTGATGTCAGAGAGTGATTCATTTCTGCTCTGTATGCCCCATCAGACGCTCGCTGACAAATTAACCCCGAAAGGGAAAGACGAAATCAACCGTGGCATCGGTTAATTAATTTTCCTGCCTATTATCATCGTCTTTTGTGCGACTCTTCAACAATCAGCCACTGAAGGGTGAGTGTCACCTTTCCTGCTCTTGCTGGAGTCTTCAAACTTCCGGATGATGTTTTATCAACATTTTGTGAGAATTAGAAGAGCATTGACGTAGAGGCAGAGATCAGGATCATGTGTCATGTGACCGGTGGGCAACAGATTAGTAAGCAATGGCTAGGATAAATGGTTCACTGTCCTTTTACGTATGTTTTCTTTGGCCCTTCGTATTTTGTTCTCATTTTTTTTGTGTTCCCACCATCATTGTATTTCAGTGATATTCATCCACCTTTGGTGTTGCAGGGAGTCTGGGACCATTTTCCACATTGCAGAAAAGTTAAAGCAGTTAAGTTTATTATTAAGTAATAATTCTCATTTGATATGACTATTCACGAGATAATATTATCCATATTTAGTTTACAGTAAGTAATAATTTGCTATATGATTTTTAACTATTTGGTCCATCTATATTCATCCATCTAGTTTTGGTTCGGTCCATCCATCTATTCATCCATCTATCTATCCAGCCATCCATCCTTCCATCCATCCACCCTGAATCAAAAATTAGTGTTATAATGTGTATTTGTTGAATTAAAAGCATTTAAAAATGAGGCAAAATCAACTGGAATTATTTTGCAGGTTCACTGAAACAAAAGTCACTTTTCCACATTATTGAGTGAACTTATCACAAAAAGTGTATTTTAAATAAATTCTACTTATATTTCATTATTAAACATCAGTTTCAATCCATTTTTAAGCAATTGAAAAGTCGTCACACTTCACTGTGCTTTCATTCAGCGTGCAGAAATTGTAATGCAGTCATATAAACCGCAAAAAAATGAATTATTGTACCCTTAGTCTACTTATACACAATTGCATTTCTGTTATTATTTATACATAAGTGCATTTATTTCATTTTTGTTGTAATAACATGAATACATTTATTTATAAATTTATTTTTTACCTATGTATTTCTGCATTTATTTATAGATAAGTACATTATTTCCTTTGTCATTTAAATTTGATTTTGGCGGTTTTGGTCCTCCGTTAAAAAATTACTTTCATACAAAATGGAAATAGAAAGACAGTGGAGTAGAACAACTAAAAAATTAACTGCAGTGAATGAAGACGAATCTAGAGCATAAAAATATATTCACTGGATTACAGTTGAGATTATAATCTTAATTTAGGATTAATATTCCACATTTGTTCCAAATTCTTAATATGAACATTTAGCCACTCAAAATAAAGATTTGTGCACATTTATTCCACAATTTAATTTTTTTATCACTATTAAATGTACGTTATAAGTTGTTGCCCATAAAACTGAAACGGCAGCTAGGATTTTTCAGTTTAACTTGATAATTGAAATGATGCTGTTCATTACACCAATCAGGTGTCCTTCACACATCCGCATGATGGAGTCAATCTAAACCCATCTTAGACTTCATCTCCAAGCTGGATTCTGCTTCCTGTGTTTGTCATCCGCAGAAGTGCAGCTCTATTAAGCTCAGATCTATTAGCATTTGCCTTGTGCTAGAAGAAGTTGGGAAGGAAGACCTGGGAAACGTGCTCTTTGTAGACTGACGGAAGCCGTAGAGAATTGCTGTCTGAAATGACAAGATTTCAGTGGGTGAGCCAACAAGTGTTCCAGACTCATAGAAATGCCAATCCAGGCGGCGACAGACTCCCTCAGGCTCGTGCGCTACTCTACCGCGTTTTCCTTGCCTTTTTTAGTCGAGTGATATTACAAAACACAATATCGGCCTGGATTTCTACCCCAAGTTTCATTTGTCATCGCCGAGCATATTGTGATAATTCCAGACACGTTAAAATGTCAAGAAGTGCGCTGTTATCCCGCACCCACGAAGGTTATGAAATGTTATTGCTTTTCTCATCTGCAGATAAATCAAGGGTGATGACATGTTAATCCAGGCTGATGGACGGCTGACGTGTCTTCTGGATCCACCACAACCTGACAAATGGCTGAGCGTTCCACCCGGACGTATCCCTCTCATCTGTTCTGTCCGTCTCATAATTGCTATTTAAAAGTTTTTAGGGTTAAACTGATGGATGTCAGGGTGTTACGTTCCCGTGTTGCTCTTTAATTAAACCTGACATCAATCGCTTTTCCCGCGTCCTTCGTTACATCCCAATGGGAAGAGAGGGAGGAACGTCGCGTGTCGTTCTTTACTCATCAACTCAATGTTTTTCACGACTCTTGAAAAGCCAAAAAAGTGTGAGGCATGTGCAATCCTACATAATAAGAGTTTTCTGGTAATTTGCTTCCACCTGCTTCAGAAGAGCGATGGGATGAGGCTTCACGCTCTCGATGCTCCAGGCACCAGTGATTCCGGAGAACTGATGACAACTTCTTGGAGACACCGCGGTTTTGTTATTTCGGACATGGGGTTTTGCTGATGAGTCAATGAAGAGGTTGACGGTAAAAAGGACGGTTTGTAATGACTGTGCAATTAATCAGACGGAGGCTTGTTTCCCGTTGTTGTTTTCAAGTAGATCTGTTGCCCTAAATGCGTTGTAGTGGATTGTGGAGAGTTTCTATGGTTACTGCTGTGCTCACAAGATCCCAGTGAGGAGCGAGGATGGCGAGAGATTGTCCATTCAGAACGGCGGGAAACCTCGACGCCACCTTGAGGACACACGAGGTACTGCGCCTTATTCCTCTACTGCACTCCAACCTTTAGAAGGGTCAGATCACGTGGCATCAATCTGTTCTCGATCTTTCCAGGGCAAAACCATCAACAGAAATACCATTCATGTACCACCAGAGCGGATCGCTTCAGATAAAGTCCATTGCAGTTTAATCATATAGTAATTTTAAAGTCTTAATCAGTAACGCATTAAGGGGAGAGTTCTCTTGTAAAGGCTCCTTTGTATTGATTTATCATGGGTCACGCCTATTTTTGGTGGACTACTTATCCTGGGCGTGTCTAGTTTTGACCCCTCCTCTTTGCTTGAAAATTCGCTGAAATGGCTTTAGAAACACACAAATTGAAACGTGTCTAGTTTTGGCTCCGCCTTTTTACTTGAAGAATTGGCTGTAATGGCTTTAAAAACACATGGATTAAAACTGCCTAGTTTTGGACCTGCCTCTTTGCTTGAAGAATTGGCTGAAATAGCTTTGAAAACACATGAATTGAAAATATTTCATGTTAGAATTGGAAGTTTGCTGTTTTTTTCACCTTTGAGAGAGAAAATGTGTCTTTGTGTGTGAAAAGGCAGTTAGTTTTCCTGTAATATGCAGATTAAAGTCGTGTCTTGATCCTATTACACACTCTCCGTTTGACCTTTACATTTGTGATTTGCATAAAGCGTTACCATCTATTATTGTATGTGGGTAAATCAATGCCAGTGTGTGCAATATTGAGTGGAACTGGTCCAGTAGATTGATGTGTTGTGAGTATGGGTTTATTTTATTTTTCAGAAAAAGAGTTTTAAAGAGCCGTGGATTCTCCAGGGACGAGGAGTTCAAGTGTCCGGCTGCTGTGAGTATCGGCTGCTGCTTCTCTGTAGGTCAGTGCTTTTCTCTGCCTTATTGACCCTGAGGTCACTTAGATGGATCTTACTGTCTGATGTTTCTAAGTCAACACTGTGATGCTGTGATATTCACTGAAATGTTTTTCTTTTCATGAAACATTCTGGTTCATGGTTCAGCTCAGAAGAAAAACCAGATACCAACTCTCTCTCTCTCTCTCTCTCTCTCTTCCTCTCTCACAATTTCTTCCTCTCTTACCTCCTCTCCTACATTCTCTTTTTCTTTCATTTTTTGCTCTCTCTGTGTTCNTCTGTCTCCCTTTCGCTCTGTCTCATTGTGCATGATTTTTTTCTTTGCTTCTTTCTGCTTCTATTGCTCTCTTCCTTTTTCCTTTATCACTCTCTCCTTCTTTCTTTACCACACTATGTTCTATTCTCTTTCCCACTCCATCTTCCCATCTCTGCCTTTCTCCACTCTTATTTTTTGCGCTTTTTAGTAATATGTATATTTATTTGTTAATTTTATTTGTGTTTTTGGATCATGTGATTACATGTTTTTATTGTAATTATCTTTGGTCGGTCTCTCTCTCTCTCTCTCTCTCTCTCTCTCTCTTTCTCTTTCTGTCTCTCTCTCTCTCACACACACACACACACACACACACACACACGTCTCAATAGTAATTTTCTTGCCAACCACTGCTCTTCAATCCTCACAACCACACACAGACCTGGAGAGCCTGACATCCCTGTGAGTAAAGTCTCTCTAGAGGTGTGAACAGAAAAGTGAGTAATTTCATTTCATCCGTAAATATCTGTTTGGTGTCAGCAAGTGTGGATCCACTAGAAGCCGAGACAAGCAATTACTGTTCTTTGTGTGGATCACAGCTGATGGACACAGAAACACACCAGCGACCTGAGGAACCTTTCAGCCTCGGACGTCATCTTCACCTCACTGAAGAAAAATGTCTAATTTTTAATTTTACTCTTCTTTTTTAAACAGGAAACGTTGCATCATAATGTATCAGTAATGACACAAATTCAAAAATATATTTAATTCTCCTATTTGCAATTTATTTTTTACATTTCCTATTTATTGTCAGTGGCTTTAATTTTCAGTTTTACTTTTCAATTTATTTAAAAACTCTGGTTTTGAATACATTTTGATAGGTTGACTCCGTAGATTCATATGAAACCCGTTTAATTTTGAAAGGACAAAAACATCAAACTGGAATCACAGAGAACAAAATTAAACCATCATGAGTAAATAATAAAAAAAAAAAAATCTAAATTGTGCTTGACTCGAGCGTTTGATTTCATGAATGATATAAAGAACTCAACTGTACTCCAAAGGGTATAAGTATATTATATATATATATAAAAATAAATTTGTCTTTATTCTAAATTGCTTTTCCTTTCTTTAAAGAAACCTGTAACTCTATTGGAGCGCAACATGAAATTGATAGATATCGCCCCGCCCTCCTTCAGCACACACAGGAGCATCATGGGTAACTCCAGTTTGAAAAGAGCATTTTTCTCATTCCATTAATGTGATTAATGAAGTAATTACAGGCGGTAAACTCCACGCATGGGACAGCAGAGGTGAGGTGTGAGCGTCTGCACACGGAGCAGTTAACCCCAAAGAACAGCACATAAATACACACGCCATGTAAAGTCCTTCCAGGCGTCTTCTGATAAGCACACGGACGCTGATGCAGTTACAGCATGTTTCCATACGCTCATACGCTTACATCAGTCCTGGAGAGCTGGTCATCGCACAGATTTATGGGGAGACTGAAATGAACACTGCAGGGAAATGGCTCCATAAATCCAACGGAACTTACATTTGTATCAATAGTAATCAAACAATCCCAAAGCGGTTTTATGGATCCTTGTGCTGCTGGTTTAACTTCCGCCCCTGGTAATGGAAGGCTTTGTGGGTGGATGAAGCACGGTTCTCATAAAAAATGACTTCTGAACACACAGGCTTTATGAAGGAATAATTGAATGTGTGGTTAAAAACAGTCGAGGGCTGGTTTTGTCTGCGAGAGGATAGAGGGACTGATAACCAGCGCAGGTTTTATGGCAGGGAATGTGGGATTATAAATGGACTCATTAATATTAATTGTTTGTGGGGGCTATTTTTTAAGATGATTTAGGAAATATCCAGAATTATTGCATCAGTTTTTGCTGGTGACATCATTACAGAAACGGCTGCAATGGCAATAAATCACGATGAGGTGCTGCTTCGTTTCATTTTTGTTGTAGACTTGCACTATAAATGAATCTATATTGGATTTGCGAATAAATAAATTATCATTAGGTTTGTTTGGGATTCTACAGCTTGGTTGTTACAAAGAAGACCAACAGACAAAAGTAGCATTATACTTTATTTAATAAAGTACTAATTTTAAATATTTAGTCTATATACGTAATATAGACTAAATTTAAATATTTGTTGCTAAAATTGTTACTAAAAAAGCTCTCAGAATCAAACCCACAAACTTGGGTGTTGCGAACCCTAAACAATCTGATAATCCTCGCATCATCATAAAACATACGTATTAACCTACCAAAAGCTCTCATCCAACCCAAACTAAAGCAAAGAACTATTACACATCATGCGCAAATTCTTTGCATGGTTTTTCTTTCCATTTTGATAAATAAGAGCCAAACAAACCCAAACCAAAAGCCTTCTGTCGTACAAACTCACAAGTGTTTTTCTCTCATCTCTGGCTTCCAGCGATCACACATCCTGTGCCGAGCAATCAGGTCGTCCTGACGGCCTGTGATGGATGAGCGACAGTCCACAAATTCAAATCCGTCTAAATTGTTATAGTTTGCCTTTGAATCCATTGTTTCCATTTGGTTATGGGTGTGGATTTCATGCCAGCTGCCATGTTGACGTGTGCCAAGACAGATGGGCGAGCAGCAGGAGGCATCGGGGAAGTGAGGAAAAGTACATGTAATGTGGTGAGGAATCTGTCCTTCCTCTCTCTTCTTCTCCCTTTCACACAGTAAGGGTTGTTTAATCCACTGCTTCCCTACCTGGACTTGGAAATATGCTTAATTATCGGGGCTTGTTGGTGGGTTTTCGCTTTTCTACCCTTATTAATTGTAGGTTCAATTACATTTGTCGAATTATATAGCATGTGTATTAGAATTCATCAATACAAAAATCTGCTTTATGTTTGTTCATATGTGTATATATGACTTGGAGACTATGACTATGCATGAGTATGCAGGTGCTGGTCATAAAACTAGAATATCATCAAAAAGTTAAGTGAAACTTATATGTTATATTCATTCATTACACACAGACCGATATATTTCAAATGTTTATTTCTTTTAATAGTGATGATTATAACTGAAACCAATGAAAACCCCAAATTCGGTATCTCAGAAAATTAGAATATTATTGAATACCATTACAAAGAAAGAATTTTTAGAAATGTTGGCCAACTGAAAAGTATCACTTCTTGAAAAGTT
>SOMO01000015.1:395295-409074 GCA_028128575.1 Paedocypris carbunculus | reverse complement strand
TGTGTGTGTCTGTCTGTGTGTGTGTGTGTGAGAGAGAGACCGTGAATCCTTCTTCATGAAGCTGATGAGCAGTGGACAGAAAGTTAGGCCGGAACGAATGCTGAAAACAAAAAAATGAAGATTTAGAGAAGAAAGTAAAGTCTGCAAAAGCCTCAAGTTACACAGTCTGTCTGGGTGGACAAAGAGAGGCGAGTATTTCTATTAAAAATGTCTCACCGTAAGCCATTCCAGATCAGCAGTGCAGCTCCATGCTCACGGAGGTTTAAACACGGGCTGGTAATCAGTCTTTAAAAAAGCATGTCTGATCTGAGGTCTCCAGGCACGGCCATCGGCCATGAGGAGCACAGAAAGTCATGGCTTGTTTCGAATGGGAATTTCATGCTTGCATTGGTTTCCTAGACTCCATTAGAACGCACAGCTGGCAAACACGCTTGATTTCCACACTGAGAGCGAGCATGAATTGTCTAGAATGATGGACAGAAGGTCTCGGGGAAAAAAATAAAGTGTGCAAAAATCGCGCTAACACTGATTGTCTTTCATTTTTCAATTTCATGTACATGTATTTATTTCATAGCACCACCTTGTGGCACAGAGTGGAATTGCACATCACTCGCTTTCAATAAACTGAAATTAGAGGATGAAATGTCAGGAAATATTGCACTGATTTGAACGTGTCTCAATGCAATAATTAAGCAAAAAAAAAAAACACATTTAACATCCAGTTACTTAACATTTTAGATCAACTTCTAAAATGAGACAAATCAAACAGCTCCCGCCGTCACTTTAAGCAACAAACGCTGACACTTCTCATCTTAAGTACACTTGATCATAACAAAGATCGCCATGAGGACGTAGTGCAAACTGTTCTCGAGATCCATCCATACTAAAAGTTTCTCACTCACTTGTATTCCAATGAGAATCCCCTTCCGGGGAAGCTTAAATCCTGTGGAGAGCATGGCCTTCAGGAAAGCCGAGTAGATGTTTGGTCCAAAGCAAGCCACCTGCAGAGAGCAAAAAAAGAGCAAAGAAGAAATATCTTCATCTTCGAGATCAAGAGGAAATTTGCATCGCAAGACTCTGGTAAATCAGAGACGCCTGGTAAATCATCAGTCATTCATCTCTATTAGAAGAAAATTCAAAGGCAGGGTGAAATAAATCAAACATGGACAGATGTTGGTTGAAATATACTGGTGTTTTTTTAACCATTATAGTTAGGAAAAGACAGAATGGGGCCAACCTCATTATTTGAATGAAAATATCATCAGATCAGCACTGATGTTAAAACTTCTTCTGCTGAAAACCTTCGTGCGAAGAAGCTGTACTTCTCTTGTTCCCATCAAAAGCTCAGCAACTTTTTTAACATTAAAACAATATGAAGTTTGTATTGTTCGTAAGTCACTGGGCTAATAGTTACAATAAGATATTTTGGTCAAAACGTAAAGTGAAAAAATATTAAATGTATTACTTGGGATATTAAGTTTAAAGTCGGCTTTACACTTTTCGAAAATTGTATAGTTTTGTCACGCAGCAAAACGCAGTGAAATATTTTTGACGGCTCCAGAGGAAAAATCCTGACAAAAATAAATGAACAATTTTCCGAATAAAACAAATAGCCAGCAGACAAATAGTCGTAAAACGCAAAAATAAGACCGGACTAGTACAGAAGAAGTAGAATAGACAGCATTTCCAGGGGTCAGGGTCGTACCTCGCCAGTGGATGCCATCTCACAGCGCAGCACCGGGTCAGCTTCTCTCAGCCGCGGCCAGGAAAACATGGGCGCCTGAAGTAAAACTGCCATTAGAATGCGTACCGGATCAATCTAAAAATACATTACGTGTGTGTGGTGGTAATAGTATAACAGTTGGCTATAAGTTTGTCAAACTTCTTTACTATGGTTAGCAGGTTGTAGGTTCGTTTATCAGGAAACATGACGTTTAATTTAATGTTTGACTAATGCAATGTAAATTGCTGAATATATGGAATCGGATTAGTGCCTAAAATTTTGTAACGTAAATGTGTATCGTAACGTAAAATATGTAATAACGTAAATGTCCCGTTTGTTTAAAAAATTGTTATATTTCCGTGCTAACTAGAAATATAGTTAAATATCGCACTAAAAAACAAGAGCAGGCTGCGAGAGGTTTTTTGTTGGTCCTGAACTCATCACTACAAACTGACAAATACTCTAATGACGAAAGTGTTCCAATTATAAATGGTGTTTAAGCACTCGCTAAACTCCTCTTCCACTTCCTGGTCAAGCAGCTGTCAATCACAATCTCACCAGCCAATCAGAGTAAAGTCCCTCCTGCTAGTACAAACGAAAAAAAAAAAAAAAAAAATCTGAAGGGGAAAAAAAAAAAACCTTTCAAACGAAAATGTGAAGATTGCAAAATATAAAAAAACAAACGTAATTGCAAGGGGAAAATAAAAAAAACTAAATGTGAAGAATTTTGTTTGTTTCTTAGAAATGTGTTTTGATATTTAGAAAGGTAGGTTTGATATTTATTGCACTAGTTTCTGATTCCATATAAAGTAATATGGACAGACCCAAAAATTGGCCAAAACAATTGTTCTCCTAGTGGTAGAACTTGCCTTGTAACCTGAAGGATCCACAACTGGTTTTGAGTACGAACCTGATCCCAAATCTGATTATCCTGATGCTTTGAATAAAAGCAATTGTCAAATAAATGTAAATCAGCGTTTAGCAAAGTGACAGGGATAAAGGGTAATAAAATAAAAAGCTCTTTTTAAAGTATAACTTAAAGATAATAAGCCAACTGGCATACAGTTTGAGACCAGAAGAACGTCTGCAAACCCACGTCCATCTACGCAAACGTTTGAGATCTGCTGTACAATCGCAAACGTGATTGAAACAAATGAAGGTGTCAAACGTGACCTTTAAACGGAACACACGTGTGGAAGACATAAAGCCGCGTTTCAACGCCGCCGACAGTCAAAGTAATGGGAGTTCAAGAGGCTGAATGTTTTTCAACTGGATGGGATTGGCTTCTGTTGGAGGCGATCTGGAGTGACGGGGCGAGCTGATTACCCTGTGAAAAGTAACGTCCTTATCACTCCAATTAAAGCCAGACAGCTCCCATTACCTGCACAAGGGATGCGGAGGGAGATTAACACGCCACTTCGGCCTCCGCTGCGTGGAGCCACCAGGGGGAACTCATCCTTGAAGCCATCTAATCATCCCAGAAAAGCCAGTCTCACTTATGCATGTAAATTGGAGAGAAGGCCGTACGTCTGGGAATAAACACAACCGGCTTGGACTCGTTCTGTTACTGATGCATTCCTGACTGGTAATGTGGCAGGAATCCCGATGGGTTCCTCAAACGGAGGTGAAGGACACTACCAGTTGCTCTTCCACCATACCAAACGGAGCCTACCATGGAAGCCGATACATTATTTAGCGATCAACCCTCTGGGATCAGCACTTTTAAGTGGGTTAAAACCCTACTATGTCGAAGGTAGGGTCAACAAAAGTGCTCATCTTCATTACCCATTAATGGAGCTTCCTGGATTGGTTGCTATGAAATCTAGGCCTACAACGGGTCAGAGCAGCATTACGAGATGAAAATAGCAAGTAGCTTTTTTTTTGACTGTAACAATCGTATCACCTTTTGCTAGAAAGATGAAGAAAAGACCATTTCGAAAACCTTTAGTTGCGCTTGTCATGGTTGTCGTTTTTTTAAGGAGTGCGAGTGTTTTCGTGAAACACGTTTGTGCTTTCAAGCGGTTTGGGACTTGTTAGATCTGGTACAGTTCTGGAAGCTTGACAATGTACCATGTAAATGTTTTATACTACTGTTTCCTGGACATTCACACAATTACAGACGTGTTCGAGAAATGTGGAGCTACATAGAAATGACCGGATGTGTGTAAAAGTGCTTTCAGAGGACTGAATCCCCTGAACATCTTTCTCCAGCGAACAGATCCAGCAACTGCATGAAACGCCTCTCAGCACTAAATGAGGTATTTAAAACTTGGAGATTGGCAGGAGACGGGATTATTCCCCTGTGATTGGCTCCTTATTGAAGCTTTTGCTGCAAAACTCCATTATTTCACGAGAAAATGGCTTTTCTCACCCATTTTTTTTCTGTCTTGAGGAAAAACATTTAGCATGAGTGTTATACTTTAATTAATAATTTACATTTTTTGCAAGTGATATTTGATTAGCTCCATTTAGATTTCACAAATGTAATTTTATAAATGTAGTGTGATTTTATTTTTTTTTCATCTTTTATGGAAAATCTTATTATCATGTATAAAAAATAAATGAATGAACACAAAATAACACACTATCATCATAAAAAAATCATAAAAACATCTAATTAATTGATTAATTTAATACAAATATAGTTTATTTCTGCAGCAAAAACTAATTTTTCTCATGAAAAGTTCCTACTCTCACTCACTCACTTATATACAGTACACACACACACACACACACACACACACACACACACACACACACACACACACACACTTATAAAACAAGTGCTCTAACCTTGATGCCCACAAAGTCCAGTGGAATGATTGGGTTTTCTAAGCCTGGTAGATATGACTCGTCCATTTGCTCTCCCACCATAACCCTGGTGGCCACATCGATGAAGTCCACACCAAGAGTTTTAGAAACAAAAGGGAAGGAACGCGAGGCACGCAGGTTACACTCGATCACCTGAGACAGAAACATGCAGAGTCATACATTACACTCGCCATAATCTAACCACAATCTAATTCACAGAGTCCATCAAGAAAGAAGGTAAACAGCCATTTGAGACCACGTCGTTTTTCATCAAGAACTCACCATCACATCACTGCTCTTCACCAAAAATTGGGTGTTAAATGGTCCTGAAATATCAAATGCCTTTGCGATCTTTTGCGTAGCAGCTTTCACCTAAAAAAAAAAAACCAACCCGTATGAATTCCACCAGCATGTAATATATCATTTAAAGCCTTAAGATATGCAGAGGATTCTGGGACATCATCAGTTTCAAACTGGATTATGCATGTCCTGTCAAACGCACACCAGTCAAATGTAGAATATCTTTCAGAAGGAAGTTTAACATCAAGTACGGCAAAGAAGCGAAACTGAGTGAATAATGGCAGGCCCATCCATACTAAACTGGCATTATGTGGACTTAAAACCTATTAACCTCTACAGTAGATAAAAACCCTGTACTGTACGCTCCAAGACGAGTCACGTCTGCAAGAGAACGGCATAAAACATCAGGAATTGCAGAGCGCTACAATGGACAATAAAACAGGGAATTACGTAATAAAGTGGTGTGAATTTCTTGAAAAAATTGACTTTGAGTTTGAATTTGACTGACATTGACTTTCTGTTCTTTATCTATTTTGTTCTGACATTTTTAAACATTGAGGAAATAATTTTTCTATATAAGCAAATTAAGTACTAGTAAAACTTTTTTTTTCAGTAAAATACTCAAGTTGTTTTTAAATTTGATGGAATTAGCCACTTATAACTTGTAATGGAGTAATTATTACAGTAAGGTATCCACACTTTTACTTTCAGGTTAACTTTACTCCTCTGCATGCAAAGCATACGGCTTGGTAGTTGTAAAAAAAACAGTAATGTTATATTTTGAAGAAAGGATGCTTCTCAGACCTTCTCCAGCGCCCCCTGGNACTTGTAACTTGTAATGGAGTAATTATTACAGTAAGGTATCCACACTTTTACTTTCAGGTTAACTTTACTCCTCTGCATGCAAAGCATACGGCTTGGTAGTTGTAAAAAAAACAGTAATGTTATATTTTGAAGAAAGGATGCTTCTCAGACCTTCTCCAGCGCCCCCTGGCTGATGGTCTGGGTGGGCAGCATCAGTGTGGCGTCTCCGGAGTGAACTCCTGCATCCTCCACGTGTTCTGTGATGGCATGAGCGAGAACCTACCAGACACATTTCACAACACGTCTTTTCATCTTTCAATCTTTTCATCTTTTCAATTTGTCTTCTTTAACTTGTTAAAATAAAATTAAATATATAATAACATGTAATACAATGTATATTGTAAATATTATGTGAGTGTGTGTCTCAAATTCTTACTTTTCCCATCTTGGCAACAGCATCCACCTCCACTTCTCTGGCACCTTGGATGAATTTGGTGATGACTACAGGATGATCCTATAGAAAAGTGACACAGAGAAATAACCTAAAACGTGTTAAGGAATTGAGATTGACTATCTTACGAAAGACGACAGAATCTGGGTGAAACAAGAAGTGTGAACGTAATCAAACTGGAGCCGTCACCTGTGACACCTGAGCAGCTTCCTCCAGGAACTTCTTCATCTCATCTTCACTGTAAACGACATTCATGGCCGAGCCACTGCAAACAGAGAAAAAACACAGCATTGTTCACTCGGACTTTGCTGATTTGATGTGTGAGGTGTCGAACCCAAACAGAAAGAGGTAGACAGTATAAAAAAAAAAAGAAAAGAGTGGAAAAAAGCAAACTGGAGGAAATATCTGGGTCAGATGCTCCTCCAGGCCATCTACATGTTTTCTAATAAAAAAAGAATTGAGATATGCATTTGATATTTATGTGTATAATATATCAATACGTCCCCCATCCTGTGACTGGTCATTCCCCTTCCGGCCCATAGATGCTGATATCGGCTCCAGCTCCCAGTGACACCGAAATGGAAAGCTTACAGGACAAACGTTGTATTGTTTGTAATTTATAAGTTGTTGTAATATTTTTTTTCTCATCTCAATTAGTTGCTGAGTTTTTCCTATCCCCTTTAGGTTCAAGCACAAGCATAATTATACAGCAATCCATAATTTATAGATTTTATTACAAGTGCCTTTTTATTTATTTTGTATTTTATATTTTTATATATTTATTGTGTATTGGTTTTGTTTTATTGTACTTTTGTCCATTTTATTTGCAACTTCTACTGTTTTATTGCTGCTAGCCTCCACCAAACTAATTTCGTTGTATTAACTAAAATTACAATAAAGTCTCATATGCCTTGTCCTTCAGTTTCCCGTGAATCCGGATAATTGTTTTAGACAGTAAAATTAAATACATGACAGAACAAATGTAGCAGATACATTTCATTGTGGATTCTAATTTCGCGCCCTGCCCTGGTTTAAAGCAGATTGACCTAAAAATTCCTTGGAATCTCCGACAGTTTCACTCAGTCTTCTCTCACAGACGCGATTCTAAACAGCCAAGGAGATTGTAGATTTGAGTCGACTGTGTTCTAAAAGCAATAACTGCCACAAAAGACTCAGAATTACATTTAAAACCCGCATCCTTATCACAATGACATCATGAGGAGACAATAATCCAAACATTGTTTTTGACTTCACTGAAAAACAGCAAACTTCTAATGAACTCGTTGCTATTCTCCAAACGCTTTCATTAAAAGTCTTCCGAGTTCTCCACAGTGAGAGGACAGAGTGTTTCTTCATCATGATCTGCTCACCGGTCCAGATCAACTGCCAGTGTTTCTGCCGGGACCGAGTCGGAGCTGATGTCCGTGATAGACGGCGCCCAAAGCAACGGCTCAAGCCAAGACAGCTGGCACGGAAACCTCTGGAAAAGCACAGCAGGACCCAAACACAACTAAACCCTGCAGCTGAACCTCACAGAAGACTAAATGCTCCGGCTTGCAGGATTCTCTCGGAAATGTTATTACAACAAATTAGAAATAATTGTACCTGTGTGTAAATAAAAACAGAAATGCATATGTGCAAAATAAATGTATGAACACATTTTTTTGCCTACGCATTTTGATGTAGACCAAGGAATACACCAAAGCTCCTCAATATAGATAGTAGAAGAAAAGGTGCTTTAGAAAAAGAAAATCTAAATGGTTACACTTATTTCCTATTTGTTGTACTAACATAAATATATGTATTTATACATTTACTTTGTATGTACAGTATTTCTACATTTATACATAAGTACATTTATTTCCTTTGTCATTTTGGGCCTCCATAGGAGAGCAGAGTGTTGGTATTAAACAAGTTTCAAATAATGTAATGTTGTAAATAAAATGTATTGATATGTATGTATGCTTGTCAATAATGTATTTTTTATCAAAATTTCAAAACATTACTGTTATCGTTTGCACAAAAACTAGTATTTTTTCAAGCTAGTGGGGCAAAAAAAACCGGAACACGTTTAAATTTACTTCAATGCGAGAACATAAAAATGTTTAACGTGGCCTCTATTGAAGAAATTATAATTTTTTTTTTATTTTATTTTTATTTTATTTTTTATAAAGCTAAAAGCATGTGAGTCACCAACTTTAAAATTCAAAACGGTGGGAAACAAACACCCTCTCCCAGTCAAGATTTCAAATCGATAAAGGCTTTTCTGTGCTAACAACGTGGAAAGAAACGTGTCTATAGTGACGTGTATGTCTTGTTGTTTCATAATAACGTCACCACAGTGCTTTTGATTTATTCACGTGGGGTAAAAAAAACAAAGCCTTATGATACAAAGAAAACATGAGCCTTAAAAGTAAAAAAAAAAAAAAACCTTTAATTTATTAATACATGACGAGCCTTATAATCCAGTGCTCAATAATTTTGGCATACCATAAAAAATATGGTTTGATTTTTCTGTTTTGCCCCACTTTTTTTCTTTGGTTGACGCAGAATGTCTGTGTGAGAATATATTTATACTCTTATGTTTTACGTTTTATTCTTTATGTATTCTCATCTTATTTTCTGTATTCTTCTATTTCGAATTATGCTGAGTCCTGTTAATCTTGATTGTAACCACACTGTTTGCTCTCCACTTGGACTACAGCTCGTGCTCTTCTGATTTGATAAGCTTGAAGCCTCGTCAGAGGCCACCTGACCGGATAAGATTAACTACGAAACTGCTGACTAAATGACGTTTTCTATTCGCGCCTTTCTGTTTTCCGTGACTCAACGTATGGACCACAAGAGAACCCCTCCCCTGCACATCTGTGTTTTAGATAATCATTGATAAACACCTTGTTCTGTCTGTACGTACCGGGACTGACGTATGTTCTATTGCTGAGTCACAGCTGGCTATAAGATGTCAACCCAAAGCCTAGAATGGGAGATATGCTAGGGATGCTTGAATAAACCACTCTGTTATACGCTAACACTGGTTTCCTTGCTCCTTATCATGTCTCCGGATCCGTACTTTGAGAGCTGCTGCACCAGAGAGAGAATCGACCTCCGCTCGTCGCCGTCTTAGAAGAAAAGTCTCTTGACTTAAATTAATACCCGAAATAGCCGAAACCTAACAGTCTGATGACTAATCTGCTTAGGACTGAATATTGATCATCAATCAAAAATGCCAAACATTTGCATATCCTCAAAAGTTCTTTAAGCACTTTTTCAGTCTCAAAGTAGCTTTACAGGAACTGAAAATGACAGTGATTTCAAATATGAAAAAATGTATAATCGTAAAGAGCAATAAAACAAGCAGAAAAGAGAATCAAAACACACACACACATGCATGTTTAATAACCACTCCTAACACACACACATACCATACACACCAACAACACTCAAAACCCTGCACAACAAGCGGAAAAATCTTAACTCATGCCGACATAAACGTGTGTGAAAACCAGATCAGACACAGAAACGCACAAACACCTTCCAACATCTGTTTATACTGTATCACCGTCGGGTTGTTCAAAGCATTTCCTGTCATCCCGCTTTTATTTTCATCTGGAAAACCTGATTGCAAAACACAACAGATTGAATATCGGGCCAAGGCACTTTCCATTTTCTAACCATTAGGTTTCACAGGCTGGTATTTTCCGCGGCGCAGCGCTCTGTATTTTCACCGCTGTGGCTTCCAGAAAAATCACTAAATTGGTCTGAAAACAGACACTAACATCAGAGCGACATCTAATGAGCGTGAACAGAGCAGCTCTCCGCTGAAATAAGTGTCTGCATGATTGAGCCGTGCGGAGGGAAGCAGAAAATGGCAGAATTTTCCGTGATGTCACTACTATCTTTATGAAGTCGACTGGGCACCGGTTTTAAAACGGGTTTGATGTTCCAACTCACAACCAACATAAGCAAAATAGTTGTTAAATTATTAGGATCTAAATGTGTTAGCAGTTTGAAATTTTCAAACATAATTTTCAAAATAATTTTCTTCCCCAGCCATTAGTTTATTTGCAATTAATTTTGACGTTTTAGAACATTTTGTTGTATTTTGAATACAATTTCTTGTAATAGAGACTCTAGAGATCTTATAGATTTAGAACAATTTTCCAAAGAGTTCAATAAAAGCCAAATAAAAAATATGCATAAACTTAACTATGTTTTAGATGCTCAAGTACTTCCCCAAGAAATCAATTATTTCATATTTAATATTTTATGTCTCATATCAAAATGCGAAAATGCACTTATTTTCAAATGTTTCTTGGTCGTTTAAACTGTGGTGAATTATAGTCACAATTTAAAATATGAAAACAATAAAACAATACAAAACAAAGCGTAATCCATATTGAAGGGTGACTAAAACACTACGGAAATTAAAGCGGCGGTCCATATTTTTCTCTCGTAATCTTGGTATCTTGGTCTATACTTTTGTCTTGAAAATTAGATGACGTGAGATGTTCGTTTATGACCGACTTCATTTGATCCCAACCGATCCCATCACGCACACTCACCTTAAAACATACGAGGGCCGCAGCAGACACGGGTAGCCCACTTTTCCGGCAAAAGAAATGGCGTCATCCTGAAAAGCATAGAAATAAGTCATCATCACCTATGGCTTAAAACTGGCCTAAAACAAGAAACTGTACAAAGCAAGCATACACACAGCAAAGATTCTTTACAATACTGTATATATAAATATATTTAATACATATATTAATATATACAGCAACTATATTTAAGCGATTTTTAAGGTGTGTGTACTTTTTGCTGCTGTAACAAGGAAATTTCCCCATTGTGGGACGAATAAAAGACATTCTTGTCTTTTCTTATTCTAATTGTGTATGACAGACTGATGATAAATTATAACAAATTACGACATGGCGCAGTCTAGCAAAAAGCAAATGTGCATCTAAATAGCAGTTTCATGTACATAAAAACCGTTGAAAAATGTATCTCATATATTATAAACAAGATTTACAATCATTTACATACATGTTCTGATGGCACCAACCAAACTCTCAATTCTTTTTCAATCTGGACTATTGAAAATTCTCAAAGCAAAAAACAACAAAAATGAGTTTCCAATGGCACGGACAGCTTTTCTAAGCAATGACTTTAAGGCCAACCAGTGGAAGTCAACCACAGATTCCCAAATAGTTGTGCTAAAGCCTTCTGCCTCCGTGGCTTGTGAAGAGCATTAAATTGCTGGAGGTGCCGTCGGCATTGAGACAGTCAGCCGAGGCCAAGCGGACAGCGCCAGTGGTGCTGAATGCCCTCTCCCACTCTCCCCAGTTCATCACATCCACTCCAGCTCTTCGCTTTCATGCCCACGGCAAGACGGCTGGTTGTAGCTACCGGACGAGCGGACTTGCTTCCAGACAACATGTTTCCGCACTTCTAGTGTTTGTGGTCTGAGCGCACTCTTACACCTCTGGAGTGCCCAGGGAAACATGTGACTATATTTGGAGAACACGTTTATGGGATGTCTTTTACCAGCATGAATGGAGAGATGAATGATTAATCAACTGAGATGATGGGGGAGAGAAAAAAAATAAACTGTTGGTTATTACTCGAAATGACATTGTTCGTCTGACAGTTGATAAAATCCACTGTTATGTTGAACAATGTTTTAAATGAAGTCAAATTGAAGAGGGAAAAGATGCTGCAGCCAAATGCGGGTAAAAAATTAAAAGTTAACTAATTTAATACTAAAATGCATTAAAATGTCGACAATGTTTGGAGCAAAAGTTGACTTTGATAATGTCAATATAGTATTGATATTCATTCATTATTGTTATTAGTGACACTAACTGCAACATTTATATTACAGTAAGTGTCCCATAAAAACGCTTTTACAAATGTTGCCAAAGCAACGAAACTGAATTTCTCATCAGGAACGATAATTCCACATTGTCATATTTGACCGATTTTCACTGATCACAATAAGAACCTTTTATATTTATGAAAATTAATTACAACAAATATGAGTGATAATAATTCAGACTCAGATTTTTCGAACAGGACTAGAGAGTTTGCCGAGCAAAAAGCATTTACGTAAAATTACTTAATTACAGTAATCTAACACTTCACTACTGATCACCGTTGACTGTTTTTTGTGTGTTACGTCATTATACAAATGTATTTTTAAAATATCTCATTCACCACATCAGAAATTAATTTACAGTACATGTTAGCCTAATTTAGGATTGTAGGTGGTACCAGAGAGCTGAGAGCCTGCCACGGGGCCTGTCCCACTCCCAGATCATCCAGTATGGACGAGAAGACGGATCGTTCCTCTGCCCGGTCAATCTGAAGGGGGCTGGTTCCCAGAACATTCACTCCGTTCAGATGTAGAGGCACGGCAAGATTGTTGGGGATCTGTCCACCCACGGACACGATGCAGCCAGTGCAGCCCTGTAGAGAAGCAGCAAGGAGCCTCGGTTCACAAACACGTCTGTTTACGGACAAATCGACTTGGAAAAAGTGATTTAGCAAAAAATGCTTCGGTTCAAGAACTACAAATAAAAATCACGCTATTTTATGGGTCAGGGTCTTGTTCAGGTAAATGCCCGTTTTGCAATGAGTTAATTCACTTATGAACTTACAAGTCAACTTCTGTCAAATTCATTTTGTGTTTTAAAAATGACTCCACCTCCACAACCACACAGTAAAAAAAAGAAAATTAAATTAAACATTTTTAATTTAAGTTTTTTTTTTTTTTTTTTTATTTTATTATTTTTTTTTTATTAAGCTTGAGGAAAAAAATGTCGTCCAAAAAGATTGCATATCATTTGCATTATTAATTTATGCCTCTGTCCAACCACAATCTATTCATCCATCTGCCTGTCTGTATATCTATCTATCCACCCATCTATCCATCCATCTATTACCTACCTATCTATTTGTCCGTCCGTTTATCCATCCATCTATACAATTATCTATCCATCCATCCATTTCTCTCTCTTTTTTCTCTTCATAACAAAAAAAAAACCAAGCTAAACTAAAAGCTGACAATGGGTAAAATAAGTTCACATTCAATTCTACAAGTTTATGTACCTCAATTTAAAAATAATTATTTTCAAGCTTATAGTCACTTTCCCATATTGTGAACTGAGGTGCCATCAAACGTCCCTCACCATGTGGAGCTCAGCTACGGGACTGACCCTGGGACACGACATGGCATTTATGCTCATAGTTCACATCCCATACATCACATTCTTAAAGAGACACACTCCATCATTCACACATCGTCTCCTTTGTCCCCTTCAGGTTTATCCGAGCATGGGAATTTATTACCAGCTCATAGAACAGCCACTACAGAAAACACCGCAGCACTCGGCTTGTGATGAGCTTCATTTCATTAGTTCCTGAGCCGAAGGAGACGATAATTAACCCGGAACTGATGTAAAACACGCTAGAATAGCAGAAAGATTTACTTATCTCAATGGCATGGTGTGATCCGCTGACATTATATAATATTACATTGTGACGTACATATTGACAAACATTTTTATTAAACCAACGATTTAGAGAGATTCCTGAAGCGAATGACTTTCAGGATTTTCATTTGCATATGTAAATATTATACATTGATCTACATATTTTGAGAAATCCAGGAAAAATATAAATACTACTAATA
>SOMO01000015.1:338264-364109 GCA_028128575.1 Paedocypris carbunculus | reverse complement strand
GTGTGTGTGTGTGTGTGTGTGTGTGTCACTTTGTGAGTTGTTTCGATGTTTTCGATCAAAGTCATGAGTCTCATTCCCAGAAAAAGCACAAGGAACTTAAAAAAAACGTAAAAAAGTGAAGCAAAAAATTACAGGAAAAACACAATAAATCTGTAATATATAAACAATGTAAATCTGTAAAATATAAACAATGCAAATAAAGCAAAAACATAAAGTAAAAAATACAGAAAATTAAGATTATGCAAATATATATAAACCTAAAAATATTTTTAAAAAAAAAAAAAATAATGGAAGTACTATTCTATAAGTACATTTTAAACAAAAAATAAGCATGTATAAAATAAATTGTGTCTTCTAATTTGTAAAAAATAGGTCAGAATAACAGTCTCAGAATAATAAGTAAAAGTAGAAAAGAAGAAGATCAGACACTAGCATGAGAAAAGAAGAGTTGTCTGTAAGTATGATGGGAGTCTTACAGGTGGGCCGGCGAGGGGCTGTGGAGCCCGAGCTGGTGATGGAGGTGGAGCTCTCTTCATGCTCGGTCATGTGTGAGCGGCGGGTGAATATGGATGCTGGCCGAGGAAGGGAAGACCTCTTCTCCGGGCTTCGGGACCCTCCATCCTGAAGGACAGAATAAAAACAAAAATCAAAACAAATTATTGAAAAACAGAGAACAATCTGAACTTTTGACAATTACAATATTTCCCTTTCCTTGCTAAAATTCAAATTCGAAAATATTTATACTATAAGATTTTTGCACAAAAAAAGCTTACTCTATTACTATCAGGTGGTGAAGCAAATGAAGAACCACCTCCCTCCCTTCTTACCTTCTCTACAGACACGATTATTGATACTTGAGGACCCGCTGAAGAAGGGCGGGGCTCGTAAAGATCTGTCTCAACCAATGGGCTCCTTTTATTGGCAGAGCAGGCGGAGTTTGGCCGGGCCTGAAACAAGCCCTCTGCCCGAATTCTAGATGTGGTGGTCTTTGTTAGTGTCATGGGATTGGTGGTCTATGATAAAGGACAATTAAACACGGATGGATGAGTGATTCATGCACAGAGAAGAAAAGAAAAAAAAACGACACACAAACACAAAACAAAACTAAATTAGTTTGGGAAAGACAAGGACAGATGAGTAAATATATCACACATTTGGGTTATTTCCAACAGCATGAACAGAAAAAAAAAACATCTCAATGTGATGTTAGTTCATGGATTAATCTGCTTGGGGGGAAACAGGAATGCATCTCTTGGCATTTAAACGTATCATGCACCAAAGGTCATGCCAATGTGTTAACCTAACGCTCAACAAATGGGAAATGACAAGTTTGACTAAACAAAAGGAAACCGAAAAGTGAAATTTGTGTTCTTTTCACAACAGGTTGTTTCTATTTCATCCAGTATCTCCTCTACAAGATGGCTGACCATCTGATTAGTTCACTTCACACTTGTAATGCTCCATGAAATGAAACCTGATGCTTACAGATACTCGGTCTCTGGAGTGCCTGGCCACGCTGAAGGGAAGGCGTCCATCTGCAGACACTGAGAAGAGAAGAGAACCTTGTGAACATTATGTCACATTCATCGACTTTGAAATTCTGAGGTAAATGCATTATAAAAGCAGAAACGGAAAAAATGCCGACATCATTCATGGAAACTGCACAAAAATGTAAAAGAAATGGAAGAAATGAAAACCATACTGATTTTAAAGGTCGATGAATTTATGAATCTCGAAGATCAGATTGCTGGTCTTTTATTGCAATGTTGCAAAATTGAAATGCAACAGTGACTAACGGAAGCCTGTGTCATGTCTGTAAAGCTAAAGATTGTGATATAAGGCGTTCATTATAAAATTCAACACCATTCTCAGAATCCCAGAAGGCCATATTATAATACAAAGAACAGATGGAGGCCATTTCTCTTAACTGAGCTCCCAGAATGCACTCCAACCAGCCGTTGCTATGCAACCAGTACAATTGGTCTCCGAGTGTTGCGTGCCACAATGTCAGAATTAAAATTCAGAAACGGGCATTTGAAAAGTAAAAACTGAACATTGTACACTATATGTTAAAATAACCTGCAAATGTATGACACTTTTACAATATTAAATGAAAATATTCAGAAAACCGTGCATGCAACCACCAAAAGAACATGTTCGAAAAAGGAAAATAAAATTGATGGATCACCATGAAAAATACAAAAATCATTGGAAAACCAAGCAGTCCCATACTGTAAAAAAAAAACCATGAGACGCACAACAAAACATCAATGTACAACTTAAGCCAATATATTTTAATGAAATAAACATGATACACAAGCACTTGACATGCCAATGCCCACATTTGCCAGCCACGTTGCAGCACAAATGACAAAGTAAAGACCCTCGGTTTGACAGATTTCACCTGTGGGTTTCCGCTTAACACACGCGTGGTGTTGGGTGGGTCTAGGATGCCTTACAGTGCTCTTTACAGCACTCTTCCGTGATGGAGAGCACGTCTGAATGTCAGATTTTTTTGTGAACTCTGTCTTTTTGATCACAGCTACAAGAGGAGAGAAAGAGTTAACAGCAGGAACAAAGCACATGGTTTGACTTCAGAAATTCCACAAATACAAAATCTACAGCACACGTTATGATACAGACACGTGCAAATTGGCAGATGGATAAATTAAATTAAACTTCGGTCAAATAGTCAAACTAGTTCTTAAAGTTGTTCTGGCTTAGGTACACATACAAACAATCTTGGTTGGAAACAGACGCAGAAATCCTGGCATGTTTCCAGTTCAAAAGCTACTGGTGTTGGAGATGCTTTAAGAGTTTTTTAGTCCAAAAAAATATGTGTTTAGTTCAAAGAAAAAAGTAAGACGTGGCTTAATGTAAAACTTGGAGCAGATTCCACATAAAACACCCAATGAAAAAGGTTAAAACTTGAATGTCATCACCACCTTTACCCCAACTAAAGTAAAGTTTCAATTGTTTTTCATAGTAGTGTGAAGCAAAAATAACTTTGGGCAGGTGAGTGCTTTTTGGATTAAAAAAAAGGATCATTTTGTTATTTTGCAAGTACATTTTAGGTCGTTTCTGTGCATTAAACTGGCTGAAATGCCTTTGAAATTACAATGCAACACCATTTTTGTCTGTTTTACTGCTCCATATAATGAATTTGCTTCATTGTTTGAACCAAACGAATGCAAGAAATAAAAATACGTGACCTATTTGACAGTCTTGTTATGAATACCCAAAAATAGATTTTTTTTTAGCACTTTCTTTATACTGTAGCATAACACTTTATAACACTTTTTAGCATTGAATTAATTTAGCACTTTGTAACAAAAATTGCACATGTAATGACAAGAAAAACACTGAAATAGAAAAAAAAAAAGAAGATAAACACGGCTAAATCAGACAATGAAAATCATTGCAAAACCTTTTTTCTTCTTCATCTCCTCCTTGTAGATGGGGATTGGTTCTTTGCGCACTGGTTTGCGCTCAGGAGTGGAGATTCGTCCTTTAGGTCTACAACCTTTAGCTCTATGCTTCACAGCTTTCTCGGTTTTGGATGCTTTCTTGATTGGGCTGATGGTTTTGGGTAGAGGCTCGATTTGCTCTGTGGCAATGCTCTTATCATCATCTGCATGAGTGCAAGTAGTCACACACAAAAACCATGATTTACTAAACTAAAATTCGCATTTAATTCACATGTCCACAAACAACATTGCTGAAATATTAATGCAGTTAAATCTCAAAACCCCCAACAAATCTCAAAAAAATCCATGCAAAGAACGTGTAAAATCACACCTTGAGTGTCCACCCAGGAACTGTCTAAGATGGAATCATCAATGGTGGTTTCATCTTTATAGTCATCGTAGCTTTGTGTTGGTGCTTCACTTTCTGCCACTTCGACTTCTTTGACTTTACATACAGGAGGTTCAACTGGCTTTTGAACATCAGCAACGTCTGAGCTAGGAGCTTCCGCAATCATCTCCTGTGCCATTTCCACAGACTCTTCTTCCTCCTCGTCATCTGGAAGGAGCTGTGGATGGTCGTCTTCAGACGGCGCTGAGAAGCGTACACTATGCCTGGAGGTCTCACTCTCATCAATCGTTTGAACAACTGTGATAAAATCATCTTCCACAGTCACAACTGACTCAATAGCAGCTCCATGCTCAGGTACGTCTTCTGCAGCTTCGGCTCCTTCCAAGACTTCAACTTCTTGTAATACGTTTAGCTCTTTTTCTAGAGAAGCTTCAGTAGGGTCGATTATATCGTGCTCTTTCTTTTCAACTAAACTCAGATTAACAGCAGTGTTGAGAGCATTTGATGACTCAGCAAGATTTTCCTCTTCGAAACTTTTAGTCAAAGGTCTACAAGACTTTTCCTCATCTGCTACTGAAGGAGCAGACGGAGGCTTCGCATCATCAACAGCATCTTTCAGAGGTTGCACTGTGTCTTTCTGCTTAACTTCTTGCTCAGATGGTCTTTCCTCCCTAAAATATTTCTCAAATGATCCAACAGGAGACAGTCTATTAGGATCGGTTTTGAGGACCTCTTTTTCTGCTGGCGATTTGGGCGACTTGGGTGATTTCTGATCTGACTCGCCTACGAGCATTTTCTCCTCATCTGTGGCACTTTCTACTGAAGATGCAGGTGATGGTCTGATGGGCCTAGCAATCCTGTCCTTTGCTACGCCAGTAAGTTGATACACGTCTTCTGCATCAATCTCTTCATACGCTTCCTGGTGCACAAGGTCTGGTTTATTTTTCACCTTTTCCCTGAGCTCTTGAAGCTCTCTTTCCTCCTCTACACTCAAAGGTCGATCCTCCATTTCCAACTTCCGTATTTGCCTCTCATAGTCCGCAATTTCAGCTTCTGTTTCAGCAGACATCTTAACACCTGTGTCGCCATCAGGTTTAGATTCTTCTAGCGTTACAGTTACTTTTGGAGTTATAAAGGGTTCAGGTTGCTTGTCTGATAGATCCTTCTGGTTTTCCTTAATGTCTCCTTTCAAGAGCTCAACTTGTTGGCCAGATTTGAAGGACTCTGCATCGAAAAGTTGTTCGTCTTTTTCCTTTGGTTGCGCTTCAACAATCTCATCTGCTTTTGGTTCTTTTGCTAAGAGTGATTCTTCTCCAATTGCAAAAGTTTCCCTTTCCACCGATATAGAAGGGTTAAAAATTTGAGGAGAACATTCCATTGGACTGTATACATCGGCAGGGGATGGCATAGGCCCAGAGTATTCACTAAAGACGCAATATCCCTGGTCCTCTAGCTGCATTTCCCTCTTTGCCACCATCTGACCTGGATCGCCCTTGAGCAAATGTGCTAAAGAATCACTTACAATAGAAGACATGTCCATTGGAACAGACTTTCTCCGCATTACCTCAGAATCGTTTTCTGATGTCAACCTTGTACGAGCACCAGCCAAGTCTAACATTTCTGGCAAGTCTGGGGCCATGACTGTGCCATTTTTGTAACAAAAATCGGAAGGAACTGAAGACTCTGGTGACTCTGGAGGTGTAGTTGGCTTATTATCACTTTTTGGTGTTTCAGGTGGTGATTTCGAGAGGGTTGTAGCCGAGGTGGTTGTGTCTAAAATGGTAAGAGGAAATTGGGGGAGCTTCTCCACGGACGGAGTTGTGACAGGAAGGTAATCTGCAGATTCATCAAGACTGCCACTAGCATGGGACATTAGGTCAGTTGCAAGGGGAGAAGAGTTTCGAAGACGTCCATGGTTTTCACCTTGATCTGTTGCTCCAATGGTGATGTTCAACGAGTAACTTCTCTGATCTAGAGCTAGTTTTCCAGGAGACAGCCTGCAATCATCTCTGATATCTCCTGGTGATGTGGTGCCCAATGTACCAGCTTTGCTTTTCAAGACATCCGACTGAACATCTAAGGAGTGTGCTTGGACAAGCGTGCTGTAGCTGATCTCTGGAAGTGGCAGGTTACCATCGGAGTCCTTCTGCTCTTCCAAGGTAGTGCTCATTTCATAATATCCTTCAATTGGAGGTTTGCCATGATCTGTTTTATTTGCAGTCGTCTCAAAATAGGCAGAGACGCCAGATTTGCCCTTCATGTCTGGGTCAGTTTCAAGTATTCCCTTATCCTTTTCTTGAATTTCACCAAATATTTGTTCCTCTGGTGGTACATTGCTGAAGTCACAGGTTTCCAGCAAAGCTTGGTTTGAAATTCCACTTTGTTCATCAGGGCCTTCACATATACTTGCACATGGTTTGTTGCCAGGACCTTGGTCACTTAGAGTAACTTCAAAATTACCCAGAGGGCTTTTTTGAGAAAAGGGGCTTTCTGGCATGTCTCTTTCCATAGCAAGACTCTGGTACGATGGGAGATCATCTAGATGCAATTCAGATGCTGTGAAATCCATGCCAATTGGATCGGTCCTCTCACTGTCCGGCCGCTCTGCTTCCATCTTCACAGCTGAAAGCAAATCTCAAGTAGTCTGCATTGTTTTTTACTGCTACAAATACACAAAAGTAGTGTTGGCCAGTCCAACCATCTCACAAATGGCATGGCAATTGGCGAAATGAAGTTCAACTCCAAAAGACAGCAGCCGATGAAGATTCAATGATGGTTATATGATGGTCATGGTAATGACAGGACCAGCATGCAGATCCTGAACCATTGAAATGCAGCACCAGACATTATCGATGATATATCCAGCATGGCGTTCTGAAGAATGGCACTGACATTGCTACACAATATGAAACAAAAAAAATTGAATTTGCTGGTTTCTGCATTTTCAGCATGTAAGTACTTGTACTAGGTACAACCTTGTTTGACCAAGTACTTAAAAAAAAAAAAAAAAAAAACAATTAAAGCACGTTAAATAAAATACTGAAGTACACATCTTTTGTATGAAATGACAATGTTTGGAAAAAATGCTTCAAAGCAAAAGTCTCAACCAATAAATGCACTGATTTTTCAAAATGCTTTGCCATGAAAGGTCACAAAAACAGGATTGTTGCAAAATCCCCAACGATCAAACACTTCACTTAGACATGCAGCAAAACATCTCAAATCACAACTAGCAATGTAGCTGGCAAACGATGAGCAATGGAACCATTATGATGAAAGATGTGGACCTGGCTGCAGTAGCATCATCAAGAAATTAGGCAAATGAGAAAAGTGCTATAAGCAAAAGTGACCGACGGACACGCAGCTTAGGCCACAGAAGCTGGTCACGACCAAGTTTGTTTTGCCTTGAAGCGATCAGCAAATTGAGGAGCCATTCACCCACATTGGCCTGAAAGATCTCACAAAGCTTTCGCTTAGCTTTTGCATCAAGGAAAGGAGAGCATGCAGGACTGAGAAGGTTTGACACACCTTCTGCAGAACTTTCTTGCCCTCCTGCCGTCTCAGCCCTCCCATTGAGGGACTTGTCGACAGCAGTAGCTGCCGGTGTGTTAACCTCAGCTTGGACTTGTAGACCAGGAAGGGCCTGGGCCTCACCTAAGACCTCTGCCCGCTCAAGGAGCTCAGATGTGTGTTCCTGCTCAGGCTCCTCCCCACTCCAATGATCCTCCTCCTCCTCCTCCTCTTCCTCTTCCTCCTCCTCCTCCTCCTCTACAGCTGCTGCTGTTGCTGGTGTTTCTGAAGTCTCCTCTTCCTCATCCGCAGCTGAGAGACTCTCTATGGTCTCCTCTTCTTGATAAAGAGGGAAACAAGTGGAGACATCAAGACTATAGACAACACAGACTTGGGTTACTGGGAAATAAACAAAAGGGACACTTTCAGCTCTTATCAGTTGTGTGTCTACGTAATACCACTTTAATAATAGTACGCAGGCAAAGTTTGATTTTTGATCAATTATGAAATGTTGGTGAAACACAGATGAATTGTAAATTGCTAATTCAAAGTCTCTGAGAGTCACTGAAATGTTACGCTTATATTTTGAGGACAGCATAAAGCAAAGGCAGACAAAAGCAGAATGACGGACCATAATCTAAAAATAAAAACCTCTGCACTTGTGCGAAGCCACATTGAAATGCTGGTCAGTGAATTACAGATGCAGAAAGTAACCTACACGTGGACGTTAATTTGATGGAATTGACGCAGTGAGTTATTTAAAGTGAAGAAGCGATAAGAACCAGCCAGTGGAAGCAAGGCTACACAAGGCTACACAAGGCAACACGGATCACGCAGGGTCGTTTCTCAACAGGAAGCACTGCAGCAAGGAAGAAAGGGAATGTCCTATGAAGTGGAACCAAATCTAACACATGCTCCTCTTTTACACTGTGTTTTAGAAACTTCAAAATCGACTGGAGTTCAAGTATTTTTCCTGACTGTGAGTACACACACACACACACACACACACACACACACACACACAATGATTGCCTTTAGAAAAATGGCATAAAATTATCATATTCAATAAAATGTTTTAGTTTTTTATATTGTTTAGTTTAACCTTAAACATTTCAGAAAGATGAGAATTCACAAATGTAATCGATTCTGGTTATTTTTTTTATTTTCGGTTAATCTGGACAAAGTCCCAAAAAAAACATATGTTGAAATCTTCTATGTTTTGTTCAACTTTGTATCGTATCCTTCCATGTTTTGATCGACTTTGTGTCATGTTCTTCTATGCTTTGTTCAACTCTATGTTCTTCTACGTTATTTTTCCATCTTTGTGTGATGTTCTTCTATGTTTTGTTCAACTCTGTGTGGTGTTATTCCATGTATTGTTTGAGTCTCTACCATGACTCTATGAAGTTCCATGTTTTAATTAACTAAGGGGCTTTGTAGTAAAATCAAACAAACTTCTTTAATCAAAACAGCACAAACAGAGAAATATAACAGGTTATATGTTTGTCATGACTGTATGTGTTTCGATATACTCAACACTAAAGTTTTTAATGAAAAGTAAAGTATGTTCCATACTATTTTGGCAAACAGTGGATCCATTTGGCTTCATAGGCATCCAGTCTCATTAGGTTCCAATTAACTGGAATTGACTGAGAGTGTGTATAAATATTCATATATTTATATATACAGTAGTATACATGTAAAAAGATGAATGAAAGTCTGAGGTTCCGCTGCCCCTCAGAAAAGTGTTTGTGCGTGTGCCGTCATGTGAAGAGCTGAAAGTCTGATTATCTACAGCATGAAGGAATGAAGGGGCCGTCGGAGGGGACAACAAACGCACATCCAGTCTTTGGGCCTGATGAGGAACGATTAAATCTACACAAGAACAGACAGATGCCAAGACCTGAAAGCAAAAACAGGCAAAGGAGAGAATGTGCACAGCACGCACAAATGTCCTGCTGACGGAGCAAGTCATTTGGATTTTGATTCCCGGAGCCAGTAATTTTCCATCTCGAGCCGAGCGCCTCATACGGCGGATATTGTGCCAAAAACACACAATGGAGGACCGCGGACGCTACACAAATCCCAAATGACTTGCGACTGGAATGCATTGAGAGCGGACGACAAAAAAAAAAAAAAAAAACAGACCCCCACAAATCACGCTCCGGCTTCGGCCACCACACAAACACAGAAGACAGGAAGAGGCGGACCAACACAACAGAGGGGGGGAGAGCCAGAGAGAAGAAGAGGTAGAAAGGACAGCGAGAATGGCAGAGAGGAACCATGCGTGGTTCACCTTCGATCTGTCTAAACGCGGCGGCCTGCCCTGGCGGGCGAGAGCCTGAGCGCGTCCACTCTGGGCTGAACAAAGGATGCTCATAGTATTCCTCGTCAGAGTGGTAGGGGTCATCCTCAGGCACAGACACTGAGATGGAGGGGGCGAGGAACTTGCACCTCTCGCGAGAGTTTTGGAAGCGGCGGAGAGGACCTGCTTCCTCCTCATCCCCTACATCTACAAATAGACACAAGGAAAAGAACTGCAGGGAAATCTGGACATCGAGACAGACTTAGTGACAGAGAGGAGAGGAAAGGAAGATGCAGCAGAGAGGAGGGATTAACCGAAACGTGTAAGAGGAAGAGAATAGAGCGAGAGAATAGTGGAGAGAAACAGGTATTGTACGTACAAAAGACATGGACGACAAGACAGGACGAGTGACTGTAGTAATGCCATGCCATAACCAGACAGCTTTCTCAGATTATACTCAGGATTAAATCTCATGGAGTCTATTAAAGTGAGATTACTATGAGATTAGGAAATAGACTCTTCTTTTTAAACTAATTGAACAAATATTTTGCTGAAGACAAAATTTCTTTGAAAATGTGTGCAATTGTGTCATGTGTGTACATGTGTGTTTGCATGCCTATTTTTGTGAATGTGTGTGTCATGTTTGGCAAAACAGAGGCAATAAAATGTCTGGTGTGTGTTCCATTTGTAAATGTATAAATGTGTGTGTGTGTGTGTGTGTGTGTGTGTGTGTGTGTGTGTGTGTGCTTGTTTGTTTACATGTACAGTAGATACATACATTTGTAACATTGTTTGTGTGTGTGTGTGTGTGTGTGTGTGTGTGTGTGTGTGTGTGTGTGTGTGCGCGCGCGCGAGTGTGTGTTGGGACGCGTAATGCAGTGTGTGTGCTTGTATTAAGGTGTGTGTGCAGCATGTGCAGAGTAAGCATGCACATATAACATAGTGAGTATCATGTGTTCTTGCATCAGGCTGTGTGTTGCATTTGTATATATAACCGTGTGAGTGTGTGTGTGCATTAGTAATAAACATATAAAGTCAATTTGTGTGCAAGTTGTGTGTGTCGTTCGTGGATATACCATCGGTGTCTCTGATAGTTGTCATGTTCCTACTGTGAATGTGATGGATTATCGCTGTAGCTTCACTTGAAAATAGTCGATGAAAAGCGCCTGTAAATAAATCGAACTTGAAATGAAAAACTTAGCACGAGATCTGATCATGGCATCGATCATCTACAGCCAGAGCATTCACACACAGTCAAAACCGAGACAAGCACAGGCCCACGACACACACAGACATGCACAACTCCAGACAGGACACCACGGAGGAACCGAGAGAGGTTTGAAGCAATCAGCACGTCTCTACACGGGCTCCAGAGAAGGGACGAGCAGGCGACCCGATGCCGCGCAGCTTCAGCCAAGCCCTGGAGGAGCAGCCGATGGTGAGACAGAGCAGCATTCCGCTTACAACGCACAAACTAAGATCTCAAGTGTGAGGAGAGGAGGGTCACTAGTGAAGGTCTTGGACCGAAAGTGAGCCTGTTGAAGACGAGTCCATGTCTATGAGCCGGAGATCCTGGATGAGGAAGAGGAGGTCGACTTGACTGACAGTAAAGTGAGCATCCATGGACCAGGCCTACAGATCTGCTTTTCATTCCCAGTTTGTGTGAAACTCTCTCCAGATCAGCAGGACTTCAGCTTCCTCCAGCACGTGATACTCATCTCACCTCTCTCTGTACACACTCACTCTTCTAATAACAACTCTACCTTGCTCCAGAGGTCCGAAGTGTTCTGCTGCTGGGGACGGAGGCGGTGAAGGCGGAAGGTTCGCAGAGTCTTCCACTGCAAACAGAACAGAAGAAAAGTGTAGGGTTACGGGCTGCATTGTGTTTAAGATGAGACTGGATTCAAGAAGTGGAAGCGACCGTGTGTGTGTGTGTGTGTGTGTGTGTATGGGCAGTGTTGGGTAACTTACTTTTAAAAAGTGTTAATTACTAACTTTGTATTTAAAAAACTTCTCCAATTACTGTGTCTGAAAAGTAACCTAACTAAATATTTTTTTAAAAATCACTAAAAACTTTTGAATAATAAATCATAAAACAATACCAGTAAAACACAAAATAGTCGAGCCTTTAGCTTTCTTAGCTTTCTGAATCACCTTTATTACACTCTATATTAAATACAATTATTAGTAGAACAAAAAAATATTCTGAAACAATAAAAGCACCTGTAAGACTTTATATTTTTAGATTAGGATGTGATTCTGTGATTTTACAAGCCGCAGCATCTGTTCCACAATGTATCCTGCAATAATGTTTTTGAGCTTCAGACTTTCTGTGCTGTCGAAGTTAAATAAAGTTTAGCTGCTGATCAGGAGTTGGCACGGTGTTTGTTCATCGATGCTGAACAAGGATCATGAAGTGTTCGTCATCAAGGGTTTCAGTACAGTACATACTCGTGCTATTTTGATGGAGGCTGACAGTGTTTTCTTTGCAGGAAATAGTTCATATAATACTGTAATTACTGTAATGTTCTTTTCTGATTTTTTCAGAAATGTGAAGTGGCATGATTATTGCCATTTCGTAAAACAGCCACTGGTTTCAGCCGAGTCAGACTTTAAAACGACAGTGTAAACTTCTACAATAAGAAGATAAGTTAATACAATTAAACAATGATTTTCAGAAAAATGTATTATTTTACAACATAACGCATGTACAATTAAATGACCTAATAATGAACAGCATTCAGTTACACAAATTTTTTCTTGGAAAATTATTTTAATTACAGTAACGCGTTACACCCAACACTCTGTCTGTGTGTGTGTGTGTGTGTGTGTGTGTGTGTGTGTGTGTGTTTGTTATTTCTAATGATGTGCGGAGCAGACAGCAGATTGGGATTGGCATTCCCAAAGCTTGCGGCTCCAATCCTTTGAGCTTCTCTGACGGAGCGACTCAATTTCAGGAGCGTCGGTGCAGAAAGCGTTATCTAAATTCTGCTGACTAATTCTAAAAGGCGTCTTTCAATGTAAATCCACAGCTCTGGATTTTTCTTTCTGCTTTCATCTCAAGACTGACAATGGAGTGTTTGACTGCACAAAACTGCAGGAGTGGAAATGAAGCAGAAGTTCACAAACGCAAACACCATCAAAGACCAGCAAACACGGGAAACCACTGAAAGCAATGACGCCAAAGCAAAGACACAATAAACACCACAAAGCCATGCAGCACGAGAGAAGTCATCCAACTAAGGCATCAACACATCAATCAAATGACATCACTTCAACACATATCCCCTGCAGCATTATATGTGTGTTCTAAATGTTCTTATTGTGTTCTTACAATGTTATTATTTCAAAGTTTTTAAAAATTAAGGTGGGTCACAATGAACAAAGTTCAAAGGTCAGATCTTTGATTGCAACCAATGAAAAGAAGGGGGTGGGCTAAAGCCTTTCCCACCTACTGTGTCTTATATGAAATCAAGAAAAAATTCAAATTTTTTTAGGCAAAAAATAATTTATTTTTATGCAATTAGAGTTTTGTGAGTGTGTGTGTGTGTGTGTGTGTGTGTGTGTGTGTGTAGCAACATTGCACTTTTATTTCCACGTTTAAAATGAGAGTGTACAGTACAGCATCTGAAATCTAGCATTTAATTGCAAGATCAACAATGTGATTAATCATGATTTATCACATCCAATTATCTGATTAATCACAATTAAAAATTGTAAACTAGGAAAATCACAACAAAAAACAAACAAAAACACACTAGGCAAGCCACCAGCTTCAACACACAAATGCTGTCACACACACACACACACTCAGAAGTGGGCCCTGAGTCTGACGAGGCAGTTTTTGGTTTTGTGCACATAATCATGGAAGTGGCAGTATAAAAGGAACCATTCTCGAAGTCTTCTGCTGTTCTAATGCTGAACTCAGACTCCCAGCATGCTCTTCAGCAGGCCTACCTGAGGGCAGCCTGATGGCCGTGTCCGGGTGCAGATCTTGTTCTCCTTTCAGAACCGCTACAGCTTCTGCTGTAACCTCCTGCACGATCCGCGCCGACACTTGCTCTGTACGACATACACACACACACACTTCCTCGTGAGCAAACGTGTGAAAAGTTCACCCTTTCAGATCAACGTCCACCAACGCCAGGCTATTAGTAGTGTGAGAGAGAAAGAAAGAAAAAGATAGACAGATAGACATTCGAAAAAAAAAATGGGATTTAATGATGGTGCGAAAAAGAGTAAAAAACAAAAGATAGAAGAGAGGGGAAAAAAAGAGGGATAGTGATCCAAACACAAGAAAGTGAAAGAAATAGAGAAAAATATAGAAGGTAAAGAGAGAGCAAGAGAGAGAGAGAGAGAGGTAAATATTGTAATTATTGTCTTGCGGTTTTTGTCATTTGTTTTTTTTTCCTGATCTCCATATCAAAAAAAAAAAAAAATCACAGAACATACGAAAATATTTACAGAAAATTACATTTGACAAACTCACTCACTCACATTTGACTTTAGATAAAGACGCTTAATGCAACACTGTGAATGTTACAGATTGTGCTACGAGGTGTCGGGGGAGAATTTATTTTTTACAAGTATAGGTATAAGTATAATTTTAAATACGTATGTTTTTTTTAACTCCAGTAGCTGCAGATTATTAAAGCCGTGATCTGTCTCCGCTTCAGGAACGTGTCATTTAAATTCTCCACAAACACAAAATGACTTCGGCTCGTGTTAAGCAGATCAGCAAGTTCTGTTTACGTCTCCCTTCCTTTTAATGCATAAAGCTCTCGTCAGTGGATATAAAACTTAGGAATTTATTCAAAAAAGAAGGCACCTTAAAGCGGAAAAGCAATTTTAAAGTGTGGATTGTCATGGAAACAGCTGATTGGGAAGGAAGAAGCGGAGACGGATTAAGCGGCAGAATTCAGCCCACGGATTGGCTGAAAACAGGCATCCGGACACAGAATGGGCTTCTGTGGTGAGATATTAAAACACATTCACAGTCAAATCCAACACCAGCGCTATCACCTCCAAATAAAGATTCATGTACTGTAATCCAGACCTGAACATTAATTAATAATGACAATAATTAAATGATTATTATAATATTTGTGATGACTAATATAAAAAATTANTTAGTTTTTAGCAGGACACATATACAGTATATTGTATAGTTTCAGTGCTATGAATTGTTAGTCTACAAATACAGTACAACTAACATTTTGCAGGATTCAATTTAGTCTTTTGTGATGGAATGTTTGTTTTCAGTTTATCCTTCCAATGGGACGTTTTGATATTAATCGGCAATAATACATTTATGATCGTGTTCGTGTGGCTCTGATCTGCTCGTGTTTCGACACGAGATCAACACATTTGCAGGAAAAACATCCACGTGTTGTTGAGAGATGTGAAGCGATTAAGGGCCATTTTCTTCTCCCACTCGCGAGCAGACTGCATGATGGGAGCTGCTTTGTTTCTCCTGCACTTTTCAGGCACAATTTTACGCCCTCGGCCCACCCACTCACACACTCACGCTCTCGAGCAGAGAGAGAGAGATAGAGAAGTTGCGTTGGGATGAACGTTCGCCCACGCTGAGCATCGTTGGTCTTTAACCTGCAGTCAGACTGAGATATGAAGAGCTCTGTGATCTTGGTCAATGCAATTTTTAGGATTGTAAATGTTTTTTTTTTTTTAATCTGTTATTCATTCACAATAATTCTTAGCGATCTCTGAAACATTGATGCTTTTTTAATTGTTAGCTTCGGTAGATAAAAAATATTTGCGCTAAATGATTCAATAGTTTTTTCAGTGTATAAAAGACAAAATAAATTTCAGGTATAAAATAAGCAACATACTTTAAGATATGAATAGATTTAAACATTACATTTATACTGGGAGACATAAAATATTGTATGTAAAATATATACACCATTGTTAAGTAATTATATATATATACAAAATTATTCCAAATTTCTACACACATAAATATACACATGGAATGACAGGTAATATTTATCCATTATACTGTATGTATCTACAGGTATATTGTGTACCTATTAGTAAATAATTGGAAATGTAACCATTTAAAGTAACAAGGTTAAAAGTCTTGAATCTTAAATCTTGAAAAAATCTTAATTCTCTTTTTCAAAATGGTTTATTTCTTTATGATCAAATCCAATTAACCATATTTTGTCATGATGGTGCATCATGTACAAAGAATTTTAATAATATAAATGATGTTTAACTATAATAAGAGATGATAAACGATTCATAACATCTGAATAAAGTATGATTCCAACAATGAAAACCAAATAATTGACAAAAATACAAGATAATCTATAGATAACAGACATCATCTAATCAAAAGGTGAAAATCTCAACGGTTAATTCTAACAAAATCTAACTAGTTCATTTCAGCATACAATATTGTGCATGCATTTCGCCTGACAAATATCCCTTCCTGGTAAACAAGACAACCGCTACGCAAAAACCGAAATGACATAATCTGATCTTCACACTCCGTTTCCGGGCAAATCAACAGTATCTGCTGATTCTGCTCGCGAATTAATTCAATCTACTGTCCTTAGCTCTTGCTGACGTGCGCCGCTGTCCTTCTTTACAAAAACTAAAACTCTGCTTTGGCTCCTTCAGCATCACACGAACCAGTGTCACTCCAGATTATGGAGCGCTCCATCACTGTCTTTGTGTCTGATGGAGGAGAGCCCCTCCGTCCCCGCACCCCCTGCCCGTCTGCACCAGATGTGCCTGGACTGCTGATCAGACGGATTCGCCCGCAGCTGAGGTGTCTCACACACACACACACACACACACACACACAACCCAACCAAGATAACGCTGCTTCGTTAAAGCTTCCGATAAAATAGCCCAGATCTCTTACCACCAAGTCCAGTGTTGGTTATCAGGCTGTCTGGAGGGAAATGTTTCCCTGGGATGATCTGTCATTGCCAAAGCAAACCCGAAAGTAAAAGGAACGGATTGGGGCGGCTGGTACTCCATGCCAGGACTCCCCCGCTTCAGAGCAGAACCGTTGCCATGGCAACTCACAGCCTGGGCCCGATCGAAACGGTCTCGCACATGCCCACCTCGTGGAGAGCGTGACACAGTCATGTTCCTACATTCGCACTGGTTTATAATTTGAGATTATAATTTGAGATTACAATACCACCTTGCACATTCGTGTTTGACTGAGTCTGCAACCTTCTCAGGGTTTAAAAAAAAAAATCACTAAAAACCACACCTTAACACTGATTAAAAAAAAAATAATAATAATTTGTCTTGTGTTCACTGACTGTCATGCTGTTCTGTCTAGTAAGTTTCCTCATATAGCCTGTGTAGACATCTACTGTAGCATATTGTAGACAAATTGCTTCACTTGCTCCTCTTTTTATAAGTCGCTTTGGATAAAAGTGTCTGCCAAATGACTGTAAAATAAAGTAACCTTTAAAGCACCAAATTATCAAAACCAAAACCTATTCATGAATCTGGAAACCTTATAAAAAATTATCTATAGTTGATCATTTAAATTGACTTGATTTGACATGAAACTTGATTTGTTTGCCTGATGCTACAGTATATGTTGTCGCAGCATTGTCCTTTATCAGAGAGTCCATCTACAGGCACTGCATTACCCAGAGTTCCCTGCCCGGATGACATGTTCAAAGAGAGTAATTTTTGGACGAGTAACAGTAGAAAAAACAATTAGCACGAGACAGGTTCAGTTCAGGGTGAAATGAGTTTGATTAACGTTTCCAAATTCTGTTTGATATTGTTGCATATGCTATATCTTCAATTTTTAAACAAAATTGAGTAAAGATACATAAAAAAGTTGTAAAAAACATAATTTGATTCATAGTTCTCTATTTATCTTCCCTTTTATCAATCCATCCATCCATCCACCGACTGCTTCGATGTTCACTGATTAGTCACAATCACTGATTAGAAAATCACTGATTAGTCACAATCATTCAAGCATAGACATTTGAATCAGATGCTACAAACTTCCTGTATTAGAAACTTCACTAAAACAAACTTCACTAAAAAACAGACATCTCAATTCTAAAACACACAACAGTCATGAGGTGGCAGGTAATTCAGCGCTCCACCACAAAGAACTGCTCAGCATCTTCTCTATCGACTCTATCTTCAGGACATCAGACGTCTCTTTATTCAAGCCAGGGGCCGCAGCAGAGCGCCATCCCTCTCTCACAGCTCTACTGTCCCATTCTTTATGGAAATCAACGTCACATGTCACGCTATCACCATCTCAGTCAACCGCCTGAAGAACCCTGAACAGCTTCACCCCAACCCTCTCGACAAGTCTCTGGAGCTAAAAAATAGTGATAGTGAGTGTTAGACAGTGAGAAAGAGAGTGATAGACGGACAATGATTGGCATATATGAAATTATTTTAACTATTATGGATGGACAGACTGGATTTGTGGATGGATGGACAGACTAGTAATGGATGGATGGAGGGATGAACGGACGGACACACTGGTAATAAGGGTGGACGTGAGGACAGACGGATGATTGTATGGGTTTAGTGATAGAAAAACAGAAACATATGCACAGACACTACAGACAGTCAGTCAGGCAGGCAGACAGACAGACAAAGCGATTTAGTGATAGAAAGATGATTTGATGGACAGAGTGATTTAGTGATATAAAAAAAACTGACAGACAGACTAAAAGCATGATTGTGTGATAGAACGATGCAAAGATAGACAGGAAGACAGAAAATGATAGATAAAGATAGACAAATGCAGGCAATAATAATGATAAATAGATACAGACATAGACAGACAGAATGATAGAGAGAGAGAGAGAGAGAGAGAAAGAGAGAAAGAGAGAGAGAGAGAGTAATAGAGAGGGAGAGAGAAAGGAAGAATAAAATAGAGTTAGTGACTGAGCAAGAGAAAGAGGAAAAAGAGAGTAAGGTAGAGAGAGAGCAGGAGAAAGCAGGGGAGAGAGAGTGAGAGAGATAGAGTGAGGAAGAACGAGAAACAGACAGACAGACACAGACAATCTCAAAGACTGAAAGAGAAACACAGACAGACAGTCAGATGATTAAGATGCCAGGGACTTGGCTCAGTCAGTAGATCATAAAGCTCTAGGGATTCAACTTGACAAATGAAAAAATGCCCATAAAAGTTTTTAGGAGAAGTAAACTCTCACTTTCTTTTCTTGACGTGTGGAAGACAGAGATCAGAGAGTAGAGTAGTAAGCCTGTAATGCTTGTGCGTGCGTGAGCGTCATTACACGTGCACAGCCCGGCGCTTAGAATCCATTATTACAGGTGTAATTAACATGATCAGGCCTGGCAGCAGCGGCCATGACAGCCACGCCACTGCAATTTACTCTTCTAGACCTTTCCGCAGGATCCCTGCAATTTAATCCTTGACTTTTTTGGAGTGGATTTGCCGACACCAGCAGAGCAGCGCCTCGTTTTCTTCTTCATTCGCCCCCGAGTCATAAAAAAAAAAGAGATTCACCGGCGTCCTCTTCTCACCGAAGGCCAAACTGCTTTCCGACTTACAGAATGTGCTCTGACTCTGTTATTACCCGAGTCTTTCATTCCGTGGAGAAAAACCAGTCGTAATTCTTCACTCCTGGATAATCGTGTCACTCCTATAACTTTTATTAAGAGCCATTGCTGAGGATCAGGTTTTGTTCATCTTTCTTAGTGATTGCTGTTCCTCACACTACATTACCCAGAGTTCTCTGCTCAGACTAGTGGGAGGAGCAATGTCTGGCCTTGGAAGAGTGACGGATGCAATACAGGATTTGAAATCTTAAATGCTGAACACAATTTGGAACTTTGGAGTTGGTCTTAAGGCACAGCTATTTAGAATTAGCTTTAGCGATACAGGGTGTTAAAACATCATCGGTCTCCAATCATAATCAAGTCTTTATCCCAGTGGTTTATTTCCCAACATTGTAGTAGGAGTATCACACACAATTTTATAAATCCAGCTTCTGTGCTTGTCGAAAACACTAAAATAGTCGATAATAGATGGATCAACCAGTTAGCAAACACTGCCAACAGCGATTAAACTTTTTTTTCTTTTTACCTTAAATTGTTCTTTGACATTGAAAGAAAAACTGTCGTAAACTGTAACCTATTTTTCAATAATACAAAAGTCTTTGAAATAAAACATTCTTTTTAGTTATCTCAAGCCAATCACAAATTGTCAAACAAAGCTATTTGACTTGAATTAACAGCAGCCATCGTTGTGTGATTGTGAGACGCTCATTTCCACACGCAAACAACCTCAAAGCGACGAGAAAAAAAAAGGCATCAGCGTTGTTGTCCAACAGTCATTCCCTCTGGCAATCGCTCAAAAGAACTGGCAAAGACGTACATTCGGACCACTGGTCGTATGGCAGGGACGTTAATGGTATTTCCTGGCTCTCACCCGCAGTGACAGCGTGTCCTGAAGTCAGGTCTCCATTGAAGCCGTTCTCTTTGGCGTAGGCCCTGGAGAAGGAGGAGAAGCCGTTCTCTCCGTGCCCACCGGGTGAGCCCTGAGCTCCCGCAGACGACCACTGGGGGCCGCTGTCCTCAGGCTGTCGACCGTCTGCCATCTGAAACGCAAAAAGCGACTTCAATGATCAACGATAAAATGGAACAATTGACTAACTACAATCTTTATGTTGCAATACACACCGGCATACAAATGTTTGTGTCATTTTAATGATTGTAACGGACAACTAATCAGAAACTAACATGGAATCAGATTAGTGTCAAAAATATCAAAACGTAAACTTTTGATAGAAGAAACGAACGAAAACGCTTCACATTTATGTTTGGTTTTTTATATTTCGCTTGCAATTACGTTTGTTTTTTGTTTTTTTTTCGCTTCACGTTTTCGTTTGAAACTTTTTTCTTTGCTTCAGGTTTTTCGTTCACTTATTTTTTTTTGCATTTGGATTTTTGACCCAAGCTTCACGTGGGGACGGCCCTTCTCTGATTAGCTGGTGAGAATGTGATTGACCGCTGCATTCACGATGAGAATGTCATTGACTGGAAGAGGGGGAGGAGTTTAGCGAGCGCTGAAACACACTGGAATTCCATAAACTAAAGATAAATTCATCTCTTTGCTAAATTCAAACTTACACATCCCTCTCTAGGTCTCAATTCAAACCTCTCATTCCTACAGTCTCAAAGGTCCTTGAGAAGTTAGTTGCCTTCCAACTTCAGAACCATCTCAAGTATAACAGCTTGTAGAGAAGTTTGCTTCACTGCTCAGGGTGACAAACAACCTGCTCACGTCAGCTGACGCAGGATCACCTTCACTTCTCGTCCTCCTTGACTTGTCGGCAGCCTTCCTGTGAATCATACCAATCTCCTGGAGCGTCTCCATAAATTTATGAGACTGTCACAAACAACAGTGGTTCCAATCGCATCATGCTGGGAGGATTTAAGTCCAGGCTGCTCAATGACACTTGTGGTGTTCCTCAGGGGTCAGATCTCGGACCCTTGCTTTTTACAATTTATATGCTATAATGCCATGCATCCTTACATTAAAACATGCCTCACGCCCCTCGAAAGCCCTTCTGTAGGCTGGGCAGTTGTGGTCCAGCAGTTGGGAGTTGGACCTGCCACCCAAACATTACTGGATGAAATTCCAGTCAGGTGAGTTTGTAAAATTTGTGTTGCGAAATAAGATTCTCCATGTTTCTACCCATCCCCAGATAATCACACAAAACGCAGATTACTTTTGATCTGCAATCTGGTCTCTAATCTGATGGTTCGATTTGACCCAACACTGACTTTTATTAAACACACTTCTTCTAGAATAAACTTTGGCAACAGACTCATTGTTGGAATCCATGACAGGAACAAAAAAAGCTGAATATTGGATGGCTTTAGTGACTTTGAAAGCAATACGGACCACAGCATCCGATAAACTGCCCTGGAATGACCCGTATAAGCTAAAACGTTTAGCACACACATCACTGTGTCTTAACCATGAGCGATTCCTTGGCTGCAAAGTGGATGAAACGGCCACCGTCATCTGAGCAGAATCAGAAACATCAATCTGACAGCGGCTTTTTGACAACAGCAACAACAATCCGCGCGGAGGTGACCTTTCATCGCATCTTCGCCTGTCACAGCAAATCCGAACCCGGGAGCGAAGGATGAAAGCGCAGCACACTGTGCGTTTTTTCCGCTGCTGCGCCTAGCAGAACATTTCTGGATCCCCTTCAACTTGCGTTGGTTTTCAGCAAATGTCATCACCTTTCGACAATAAAAGTTACTTTCCATCCTGGTGGTGCGCTGCAGATGCTTCACGTCTGTATTTCATGTTATGTATTTTAGTTTGTTTGTATTTACACCTCCTATTGGGCACTTTCTATTCATTATAAGACAATTTAATTAGATGTAAATTAGCAGTATTGTCAAAAAAAACTTCGACACAAGAAAAGAAACATTTGTTCGTGTGTACAGACAGAGAGAAAGGAGAGAAAAAGAGGGAGAGGGGCAGAAATAAAGAGAGATGGACAGACTGAACTGAGAGAAAGAAAGAAAGAAAGAAAGAAAGGACGTGGAGAAAAAGTGAAAGAAAAGATAAAAAAGAGAGAGGAAGAAATGTGGGGTGAGAGAGAAAACGTTTGTGTGTGTGTGTGTGTGTGTGTGTGTGTGTGTGTGTGTGTGTGTGTGTGTGAGAGAGAGAGAGAGAGAGAGAGAGAATAAGAGAGGAAGAAGAGTGGGCAGAAAAAAGATAGATGGGAGAGAAAAAGAAAAAAAGAAAGAAAGAAAGAAAGAAAGAAAGACGAAAGGGAATCTAAGAAAAGATAGAAATGGAAAAAAGAGAGGAAGAAATATGCGGTGAGAAAAAAGTGTGTGTGTGTGTGTGTGTATACAAAAGAGGAAGAATAGGGGGAATTGTTACATAACACACACACCCTTGGGAATCTCTCTCTCTCTCTCTCTCTCTCTCTCTCTCTCTCAGCATCAGATCTCTGGATGACTAGGGCTCCGCAGAGATGATGATCAGATGTTAATTGTGTAGTGTTGTGAAGTGCGTCTGCTGGAAGGGGACGTGTGTTGTGCGCTCGTGTTCACTTTGATCAGTCGTATCTCGCTCCTGCTCAGGCCGACAGCAGCGCTTCCCTGGGGTCCCACTCCTCGAGGGTCTTAAAGCTTTTAACAGTTTTAACCATTTATAATAAGATAACACAGTGCTTTGAAAACCATATGATGAATTACGGTTGTCCAGTCTAATGCGTTCTACTGTCTCGCTACTGGAGATTACAGTAAGAACACAAATCCAGAAGAAAAAAAAAACCACGGTTAATCTCAGAAAGTCCCCACAAAGCGCTTCTGGCCGCTATTCAGACGCAATCGACAGATTCTGAGAATGAGATGTTGGGTGACTGTCACTGTGAATCACTTTATCCGTGCGTGTCCTTTCAGAAAGGCAAGGACACCCAGAGCAGCCAGTGAGGACCACTGACCCACAGATATTTATTGAGGTCAGACTTTTTTCAGACCGGACCGTATAAATTAAAAGCACCAGAGACTCGGTGTCCTCCTCGCACCATAAATTGCTGTTTTTTCGCCGAATTTTGCTCTGGAACAAGTGCCGTGTCCTTCTCACTGAGCAGATGTTTCACTTTGATATGATGTTGCGGAATGAGACGATATGTTTTACTTGAAAGGCTAATGAATTTACGCTAAAACCGATTTGGTTTATTCACCCAGGGGTGCAAAGTACTTGAGTATGTTGTCCCTGTACAGAGTATCAGTAAATTTACTCTCTACTTCACTACATTGGTGATATAGTATCGGTACCCTTCACTCCACTACATTTAAATAATCACGTGAACTTGAATTAGTTTTACTTTTTTTTTTACACAATTGAGTTTGACTGAATGACTTTTCCTCCTTTTTTATCCATTTTGTTCTGTAACAAAGGTTTCTTGTTTTTCACATCTCGGTCTTCCTAAATTCAATATGAGTAAAATACTTAAACTGGACATTATACAACTTTTACTCAAGTTGTCTTGGCATTGGTGACTTTGGTAACCTGCTATAAAAAATAACTCGATTACAAGTTACTTTTACTCAAGTATGGACGTATTTAAGTACTATTTACACCTCTGCATTGTGACAGTTAGAGTGATATTGACGTTTAGCACTGAAATATGCATCACAGCGTCTTTAAAGGTGTCCACAAGGTGAATAAAGCTCATTACACATGTAAATACAAACTGCGCTTAAAACCAAACGCTTCCATCGTTTAGAGATCGGTCTGATCTGTAAAAAAATCCATTACACACCCAGCATCCCTGGGGAATTGTTATTGACCATTTACCGATTTCGCTTTCTTTCCACGTTTGTGGCTACACACACACACACACACACTCACGTGCATACACACACAGACATGAGCGGACGGCTAGTGACACACTCGCCGTTCTCAGTCCATGGAGTTAATGCGAAGGGAACTGGAAAACTGGGTTGATGGTCAAACACGTATCAGTGTGGTGCATTCTGGGAGAGCAGCACTACAGGAAACCAGCTTGTCCCCTGGTTCCCAGCACAAGGAAAGGTCAAGGCCATGAAAGAAGAGGAGATATCTCTCGCATGTAAAGCAGGACACACATCGGTTCTTCTTAGTACGACAAGAAAATAATCAATTTATGGTTTAAAGCTTCATCTTGTCATTTATCGAAAAAACAGCAAGTGTGTGAAAATGTGTTTTGTGACGTGATAGTTGTGTCAGTTTTTAAAGGAGATCGAGTTATGAAAGATGATTAAAAGTATGTCTGTCATGCAAAAGACATGCAAAAGTATGTCTGTCTGTACTTTACGCATCTTGGGAAAATAATGTTTAAATATTTGAAATGAGGTTTTAATGTTAAATGACTATGTACTATATAATACCATGTTAATAATATTTATAATTAATAATATTTGCTAATTAATAATTATATGTAATATATAAGACTAAAATAAATACAGGATACGCAGTTTAAATATATACAAAGTGAGATCGTTTAATTGAAATAAACTGATCCAAATCACCTCTGCTGAATCTTTTAACTGTATTTAAAATTATGTCCTCTGCATAAAAATCATCATCCATCAGTTTATATATTTGAAAAATGTTCTCCAGAAAATTCATTTCACATCACGTTTAATAATTAAACTGCACTGTAATTAAATTACACTGAACTAAAGAACTGCTAGTTGATCACTTTCCTTGCGACTGTGTCCATGTCAAAGCTAAACCCAATAACCCCGGCAGCTCCGGCTGTGATTGGTGGATAAAGTGTGGCGGCTGGAGGCGGGGTCTAATTGGCTGAATGGGGATAGCAGTTCATTGAGCCATCGCTTTCAACCCAGATGGAAGTGACAGCTCTGGCCTTCTTAGCTCCCCAGAAAGAGAAGCATTACCAACAGACCTCAAACTCTCTGCGTGAACCCGGGCCAGGCGGCAGACACGGATGCCCGTGGCTCTCACACGTCCCTGGCCAGACAGTGTGATGCTCTCCCCGTCCCATCGGTGCAACCTTTAGGGGCGTCTGTGAAGCTGTGAACTGAAATCCCGACAGATTTTGGGGATTTAACTGTCAGAACATTATATTGTCCTGAAAGATGACGACCGTTTGCACTGACATTCATGAACTTAACCAAAAGTTTCTCAAAGCAGATTAAAATTGGGCTGGGAGGATTGATTGTGGAAAAAAAAAAACCGTTGGTATGTGCATTTCCCACACGGGATATAATTGTCAGGAAATGATACAATGAAGCCTGGATTACGGTTAAATCCAATCCGCATCTAAACCCGTGTTCAAACCCTCTGTGAGTCATATTGAGCATTGTGAGATGCATCGGCTTAAAAATATGCAAACGTCCCCAAATGCTGCTAAATATGGCGCCTAATTCATATGCAAATGCTTCAAGACGCTTATACAAATACATATGTGATGCATCAAGATACAGTTGAGCCGAAAACTCGGCGGTCTAGGAGCTGGAAAACCAGATAAAGCTCTTTCTGAAAATGCTTTTAAAGTAAAAAATAAAGTGATTATTGTGCTTGCACTCATTTTCACTGGGTCTCCGACTATATAAAATCAGGCTCAAATTATTAGAAAAATAATCCTAGAAAAGTCTGGAAAATGTTCTAGAAAAATTGTCTATAGATTGAATATATAGCAAAATGGTCCACAGATTGAAAGTGTGAATGT
>SOMO01000015.1:283136-327257 GCA_028128575.1 Paedocypris carbunculus | reverse complement strand
TCTTAATTAAATATGCACAGAGTGGAAAAAAGAGGAAATGAACTAGAAAATGTGTTTATTCATTATAAACAAATTCATAATTTACTTCTTTTTAGAAGTGAAAACAAGCAATTCCGGCAAGGCAATAATGTAAAGACACATTCTTTTTGTGTAAAAAAAAAAATAATTTCTTACGTATCCAAGGAAGAAAAATAGTAAGCAACAAAATGTTATATTAAAGGAGATTATGAATATTTAATGATTTCCGTCAAATAAAGAGCTGCTATTATAATGAAGACTCAAAAACTGATTGTCGTGAATTTAATCTGTTTTACAAAAAGACAGTTTAATATTCTCCTGATTGAATGAGTATGACATTAGAAAAGCAGAAACTGGATTATTTTTATTTGATTTTCCCATAATATTATTAGGAACAGAACCAGATATGCGTTAAAGACCAAATCAGTCTGTGATCATTGAATATAATGAAATATCCATATATTTTCGCAATCCTGCAATATATATCACAGAAAAATACGACATATCAAAAAAACTATTTTTAAAAAGGCCCCAAAAGATGTATGGAATAGAAAAAGTTGGGTTTAGCATGTTCACTTAACAACATTATGCATTATTCATCAATAACAAAAACAGGAAAGTCGTTGCATAATTATGACATCCCAATTCAGTAAATGTATTAAACGCAAATGCAGTTCTGCTCTTCATCTATTTCTATGCTCAAAAACTATTTCCCATAACCGGATGTTCTCCGGCTGCTTGGAGCTGAAACAGCTGCAGATATTGGACACATTGCTAAAAAAAATAATGTGCTTTCAAAAAGTCAAGTCTCATCCGGCTGATTCCTGGATCTAAAGGAACAAACGACCTTGGATATAGAAGCCAAATACGATTCTATCCTTGCCATTCCAAACTAAAAAGAGATTGAGAAAACGAGCAATGCCGTAACCATTCCAGAAGACTGTCTGGTTGGTTTTTATTCCCTTCCCATTTACACAAAGCAGAAAAATTGAATTACTAGAATCATGACTGTTACTATCAAAAATCAATTAGATAATTTCCTTTAAAATGAAACGTAAAGACTCACATTCATTAGGCACAACCATCCGAAAGTTATTCCAGGTCCGTGTAAAAAAAAAACAACTTTGAGACTGAAGAAACCACGAGTTGGATCGGACTATTTTCTGTCTGCTCGACTCGGACGACATTAAAGTGGAGTACATGAGCGGCTGGAAGTTCTGTTGGGTTTCCGGTCCGGACCCGAGAGCAGATGGTGCTGCAGTCAGAAGTTATCAGCAGGTATTAGACATCTCGCAGCAGCACTTAAGCCTGATGGGAGCGGTTAAAGATGTCTGCTTTGATTAGACGATTACTGATTTAAGTTCAGTGCTTGTACCACACGCTTGCCAATTTTAATTACTGTTGACCCCACAAACGAAGCCCACCGTAAACCCGGCAGTGAAGTGACGTTCTCACAAACAAAAAATCATTTCATTTAATTGGATGATATAATTGACGTGGGATGTGACGAAAATGGGATTAAAAAATATGTTTGTCAAATATTTCTAACTATTTACCTGGCCCTCTATCCAACCTCCTTTCTACCCATCTATTAATTTAAACATTCTATCGATCTATCGATCTATCTATCTATCTATCTATCTATCTATCTATCTATCTATCTATCTATCTATCTATCTATCTATCTATCTATCTATCTATCCATCTATCCATCTATCCATCTATCCATCTATCCATCTATCCATCCATCTTTCCCATCCATCTTTCCATCCATCCATCCATCAAAAGTTGTCATCAAAATCTATCTATCCATCTATCTATCCATCCATCTTTCCATCTATATTTCCAACCACTTATCCATCAATCCATTTACCCATCTATCTATACAAACACATATATACATATTTATCATTATTTGAATATTGTGTCTGGCAGCTGAGAAGCAAAAGATTGAAAATGAAACATTAATTTTGTTTTCTGTTCTGTCTCATAAAATGGGCAACAGCAAAGGTTGTGGGCTTGATTCCCCATGGTATAAACTGAAGAAAGTCACTAGAGATTAACTCATAAACTCATCCGCAATTGCAGTGTGTGTGTGTGTGTGTGTGTGCGTGTCTAAACAAACCCTTAGGTGGACCTTTAAAAAAAATTTCCAGGTTGCTACGTCCTTATTGTTTTGATTATCTGCATCCGTGCGTAAAATCCGTCTGAAACAATGTTTTCAGTGTGAGTCTAACTGGAAGCCTCGTTGGCGCACATCCTCCCTGAACAGAACATCTGGCAACCAAGGCAAAGATGTCTGCAGCTGCTCGCTCTCCGCAAAGCCCTTTCACAGTAAACACCACTTAGCTGGAGATTTCAGACCAAACTGAATTTGGATATTTACGGAAGCTTCAGAAGAGGATCTTGAAAGATGATGAGAAGAAGCAGCGAGAGGAACATTAGTCAGCACAAGTCACGGTGTCAAAATCGCTCATCTCTTTTTTTTTTCTCCATCTATATTTCACACTCTCTCTCCATTGAGCAGGAAATTCCTCATATGTGAAATACTCGTCCCGTGGGCCGATCTGGCACAGAGAATCCTGCGTGTGGCGGCCGAAAACGACAGGAAAGGCCACTTTCCCGAGAAAAAGAAAATTCATTTCTGTATGAAGTCAATTTTTTGGCAGTGCGTGTTGATGTAGAACTGACCCTAACCAAAAGAGAGAAAAGGTTTTGTGAAAAATAAATGTTAATCTTCCACGTCCATTAGGATTTTGCAACATAAATCAACACTTTGTAAACAATACTTTCTAGTAGTCTAGTCATTTTTTAACAAAAAATAAAATTGGTATTATATTTTTTTACTTTAACCGATCATGACTGCTTATCCAGTAGTCTAGACATTTTTTTAATACATACATTTTTAAGTGTAGTTTTACTTTAACCATCAGGAGGACTGCTTATCTACTGGTCTAGTAATGGTTTTTACTCATCAAAAGTAGTTTATTTTGACTTTATCAGGAGGACTGCTTATCTACTGGTCTAGTAATGGTTATTACTCATCAAAAGTAGTTTATTTTGACTTTAACTGGTTCTTTTCAAGTTTGTTCTTATAGGTGATAAAATGGTGGTGTTTCTGATTCTCAGATTTCTTCAAGAGTCCATTAACTTTTTTTTCCACTTAGTCCAGCAAAAATTATTCCTCGTTCTGATTATTTTTGTTCTGATTTGCATGACACAAAAAAAACCCAACAAAAACCTGATGTATTCAACTTTTTACACCTATTTTACAGCAGTTAAAACTAAACTGAGAGGCAAATATTTGGCTCGCTTTTTTTAAATCTATATTCACACATTTATTTAGTGATGTGGTCCATTTGGAAAAAAGAGGTATGACTGTACACTAATAATAGAATAACCTTCAATTACAATCGACCTTAAAGACGCTTCAGAAGGACAAATTTAGAGGAAAATCTTAAGAGTTTTAAGCTGAACTGCCACCAGTGAGCTACTAAAATTAGTGGAAAAAAAATACAAAACCTTGAGTTTAAGAACACAAAAAGCAAGGTGAGAAAACCATAATGTCTTATTAACCATCACGTCAGTCAGCAAACATGAAAACATTAGCAATTTTGTTCGCCTTTAACCACAAAACGTGATACATGGCAACTGTCCAAACTTCAAAAAGTCGAGCAATTACTTCAACCTCCATTAGTAGTTACCAAATGTGGTGAATGTCAAAGGCGTTCCCGTAAAACAACTTCAGGAGCCTGTGAATTGAAATGGTGAAGAGATTTCTCCTTGTGGTTTGGAACATGATGGATGTACGCTGCCAACATAAATGAATCGCAAAAAAACGGTGTCCAAAAAAAACGGTACTAAATAAGCTAAACAGTCACCCTGAAGAAGTTTGTAAAATCCAAACAGTGAACAAGCCCAGAACTAGAAGGGTGAAATGAGGAGAGGTCTTATTCCTAGACCGGTGGCGAATTAAAGAGCATTTAAATGTGGATTAAACGGCAATCTAGGTAGGCAGCTCCTCAAGAATAAAGCTCTCTCCAGTCACGACGTGAAGTTTAAGGACACATCCTGGAGCGTCAAGCAGAAAGCAGGCAATGAAAGAGACAGCGTGGTCCTCACTTGCATTTATAATCTCAAAGTGTCTGGCTTTAGGCTGTAGACGGAATATCTCAGAGCTTTTCTTGGCTTTGCTGTCACACTGCGATTTGTGGTACTTGAAAAGATCTGCCCTCTCCTCTGGAGAAACACTCGGTGCTTCAAAAGACGTGACACGGGGAAAGTCCTTCATCTCCACCAGCTAAATCCACGAAAACTGCGTCTTGCTGGCACTCAGCGGTCGGCAAATCTCGCTCGACTCGTCTGTCTCTCTCACTGTTGGCAAACAAAACCTTCCTTTCGACTAGTTCAGCATCAAAAGAACATTCCCTTGAAAAACATCCTGAGCCTTTTTCTTTATCAGGAATAAAAGAAAGATCCCAGGAAGGTTTGAAAAATGAAACATTTTCTGAACGTCTTTCAAATATCGAGTTTTGAGCCCAGATCCAGGTAAAAAAAATAGAAAACAATTATTTGGATTGGCCTGTTTTTATTGATAAATGATCCAGTTAAAGTTTGGAAAAAGAACAAGACAAGATTTTTTACTTTGAGTTTTAATTTTAGTTTCACGCGGTGTGTAATTGTGCTACAAACGACTTTAGCCTCTCGTTGCCAGACAACACTCCCACGTGTTGCCAAGCATAAAGAGAAAACTGGCTGCAAAATAATAAAATAAAAAAAAAAAAAAACTCAACAATTCACCACACGGTGGTGTTTTTAAACTATGTACCAGACACAGAACGCTTCCGTCTTTATTTTAAGTTTTGTTCCAAACACCAACCGACATCTTTAAATCGAGAACAAAAAGTGGCCAAAATGAACCCTCGAAACCATCAAAATTCAACCCATTTAAAGAGTGAAGAGAATTGGACAGCTTGTGATTTGAACCTGCAACTTTCTGATAAAGAGACTAAATATCTGACTATTACAACTGCCCAGGTCAAGTTTGAATCCTCTAGACATGAGATCTAAAAAGTGATCCACAGAACAGATGTTCATCAAAGGCGGAATTGTTGGTTCCACATCAGCAAACATGGCAGAGCCGAAATGAAATACCAAGACTGCCAACTTTACAATGTTTCTCACCCCAGCAATTAATTCACAAGTGTTTATAAGCGTATGAAATGTGACCGAGTCAAACAACCCATCCAAACACAAGGTCCTTTCATCAGGGTGGGTTTTCTTCTTGTAAACAGTCGCGTTTCTCACACCACCACCACCACCACCACCACTCCTTCTCCTCCACCAGCTCTGAGGAACGAGAAGAGCCATGAAAGAATCACAATGGATGGGGAAGACTGAAAAAGACGAGGCTGAAAGAGGCATGAGAAAAAAAGAAATAGGACAATGAGAAGAGAAATATTTAAGACGGCAGACAAGCACAATGACCGCAGCATCAGCACGTCTGAAGAATTAGAAGGCCACGGTTTAACTTGGGTATTAAATTGTATTCCTAAAAAAAAAAAATAGAATAATAAAAAAGGTCTTTTCATTTCCTTTGTTGGCTGATCTAGTAGTCAATCTTTTACAAATTTCTTTTTACTTTAACCAGCATTAGGACAAATTATCTAGTAATCTAGTAATTTTTTTTATTTAAAGTTTGTATTATAAGTTTTTAATTTTAAGTTTTTATTTAATTTTAACTTTAAACAACATCAGGAAATTAATAAACAAATATATAAATAATCAACAAATAAAAATGTAAAAGCACCTATTAAATGTACACTTTTATTCGGCTAAACATATTTGGTCTACACTACATCAGATTTCACTAGCCAATAAAACAAAAGCTAATCTTTTTTCATGAAAATAAGTAACTACAAGTGTCTAAAAGACGATTGCTTCCTTTCTTCCCTGTGTAAATCTTCCCCAGACACCCATTGAGGGAAAGGGGATGGAGGAAGTCTTCTCAAGCCGTGGATCAGAAGAGGTGATAAAATCAAAATAGATCACAGTGAACTCCGTCTAACCTCCTTTAAAGATGACAGCTCAAACACAAAACAGAGAACGCAACTTACATATCCGTATTTATAAAAAAAAAATACATCTAATGGAGTCTAAATGAAAAAGAACAAATCATGTTGATCATAACATTTGTTTCTCTCTCTCTCTCTCTCTCTCTCTCTCTCTCTCTCTCTCTCTCATTATCTCTCCTTTTCCTTCTCAGTTTCTTTCCCACCCGTTTCCTTTTCTCCATCCTTCTCTCTCTCTCTTGCTCTTCCTGGTTTCCTTTTCTCTCTCTCCCATCATCTCTCCCTTCCCTTCCTCCATCTCTCCGTTTCCCTCTCGCCCTCACCAATATTCTATAAATAATCTATACAGCACAGATGATGAATGATCTCACATAATGATCTGACAAACACTCCAATCACCAACGTCAAAACTCACCGGGGCTTCACCAGCACGTTGTCACTTCTAGACAAGCCATCTATCTTCCATAAAAAAACGCAATGCCTTCCCACTGCCTTTGTTTATTACCATTCCCGGTTACACATGGGCAAGTAATCGACATTCCTCGAATTGACAAAGTCTAAAACAGAATATTTAACCGACAGGGCGAAGCTGCAGAAGGGTGGAAGCAGAACCTCACAGCTCTGAATCAAAGCTGATGAACTAGTGACGATAAAAGAGACGCCTGGCGCTTCACAGCTTCACGAGCCTTGCTGAAGTCGACATAAACAAGCCACATTTCCACCCGCCGAGCTAATGAAGTCTCCAGCCGGCCATGATTCCTCCTGCCAGACCATTAGCATTTGTCAAGACACTTCTCGCATTATGAATTAGGCGACACTACCAGGATGAACCAGCACTACAAACTCCACATCCCATAGAAAGGACTGGATCTCCTCAAGTGAATCACAATCTTAAATTGGCCATGGATGTCTACTAGGGGTGTGACGAGATCTTGTGGCACAAGATCTCACGATATGCTATGCAATTGCATATCGTGATATCGTGATAATTTGGCGCCATCTTTGCTACAGTGTGTGGAATCAAAATTTTTTTAAGGTTTCGTGCACGAGCGTCACGATTTTCGTGCCAGAATAAGCAGCTCGAGTTGAGTGCACGGATCTTTCCGCTTGTGTTTCAATTGACGGTGTCTCGAACAACTGCGCTGACTTGACTCCTCCCTCTGAGTGAGCGGATCTCCGCCATTGCCCCGCCCACCCCGACACCTCACACTACTGTACATGATCGTTTGTGATGATATAGCGAACGAGTTAAACTTTAATAAAATGTGTTTGTAAAATAAAACTGATTATTTCAAACTGTCATTACTTGCACATGTATTACATTACTATTGAAACGATTCACTCTCGCTGTCCTTCACGTGTCCTAGACAGTAATTGACTGGACACTTTCAATAAATATGGTTTTTGTTCTACATGTTATGTTATGCCATGGTATGTTCTGCATTGCAACATATAACACAAATATTATTTTAGAGCTAAAATGAACACAGTGAATTCAATCATAATGAAGTACATTGATGTTGAACTTGAAGCCAAAATGATTCTACCATTCTTTGCAAGTTGCTGGAAGACTTGTCTTTGTCTATAAATAGTGTTTTAATGTCTGCGCTTAATGGATTTTTTATACTATTGACAGTTAAATTTTTTTGTGAAATTACTTGCCTGGCAATTTATTTATGCCATCATATTTTGTATGATCAATATTATGTTGGTTATCTAGTTATCACTGCATGCAATTGATAAAAATAGAAAGAGTGAAATGCATCAACAGTTTTGAACGTTTTAGTTAAATAAAATACAGATAAAATATGGCTATCCTTATATTTTATCAAAGATTTTTTTTATTTAAAAAAAAATCTCGTCTCGTTCTCGTAAACCTAGTGTCTCGTCTCGTCGTAAGAAAAGTGTCTCGTCCACGTGGCTGCTCACCATGGGCATCTTCTCCTCAAACCCGGCATGGCTTTCATTCGACTAGCGGCGGAGAACATTTAAGACACAGATACGTCTTCTGCCGCCAGCTGTTCTCGTTTAACTTCACTCCGTCGTTTTATTAAAAAGTGACTGCTGAAAAATGACAGGGCAACCCGCGTTGATGAGCAATGTTTAAAGCCGCGGTCAGATGGCAATGACACACTGCTTTGTGTTGTTTATCTTCAGGGGTATGGTTGTGTTTGGGTCTTGGCTGGTGAAGCTGCTGACTAACCCGCTCTTAAACACGGGCAATGGGGGTCCAGCAAACACTTGCTTCTGCTTCCAGCAGTGGGAGGCGGGCAAGCAGAACTCTGTTACCTAGGCAACGCTCCGAGTCAGTTTCTATGGCGACGCATAACAGAAGCAGGAAGACCTTCAGAACGAGGACGGAAACCAGACTGCCGACTGTACGGACTGCAAGAGAAGCTTTTCTCCAGGGCTTCCAGCGTCTCTGATGAGTTTTTTGCTTCGACTGGATGGACTGGAAATAGATTGTTCTGTAACGGCCACGCCATTTTGCTTTTATGGCTTCATCTACTGAGGGCACCAAGATTATTGCGTGGTCAATCATACGCTTGTCAATAGAAAAGCAAAATGGATTAAGGGCGGAACAATAGTGTTTGTTTATCGTTATGCAATGCAAAAAAAACTGCAATATAATAAAGCAGAAATAAAACCTTTAAACAATAAGATGAAACCGAAATAATATGCGTAATAGCGCAAATGCATTTTTTAAATAATAATAATACTAATACTACTACCACTACTACTACTACTACTACTACTACTAATAATAATAATAATAATAATAATAATAATAACAATGTGTCGCTTTTAAAAAGATTAATTGGATTTGTTGCTTTTGTTTTATAATAATAATAATAAGAAGAAGAAGAAGAATTGAACTTTTATTAGTCCCTCATGGGGAAATTCTTTCTCTGCATTTAACCCATTCGATCAGACACAATAATAATTTACATACATTGAACAACAATAAAGCATTCAAAAATAAAATTGAGCTGTAAGAAAAAGTATTGACACACTGTTTTTCACACATCTAAAAACAATAATATTGATATGCACATTTGCTGAACTTGACATTAACAAAATATTGCAGTTTAGTTTCATCATGCTTCTGATTTTTTCTGTCTGACAGAGAGTTAATCATCAATGAGCACAAAAAATATTTAATATTTTACTTATAAATTAAAAAAAAAAAATTAAAATATATTTATTTATGATATATTGGGCTATTTATTATTATTTTACATTTGTCTCTTGACTCACATATTTAACCCAGAGACATTTTCTTGCAATTTTAGTTACATCTCAGGAGACAAAAGTTAATTTCCTTCAATTAAAACTTGAAAAATGTATATACAAGTACACATTCTGTTAACTATAAACCACAGTGCTTTGTATACTCTAGCTACGCATCTCTAAATAAGTGAATCTTTCTGACGAGTAAATCTGATCATTTCTGCAGATTTGGACCATAAGGCAGTGAAATCAATACAAGAGACAAATACGATTGTCAGGAACAGCATGGCCTGCTCATTAAAAATTCACCCGAGCTTTACAGCTAATTAACTCTGTGGTGCTTCGCTATAATGAAGGTTCTGGAAGAGGGTGACTTCTCATTTATTCTCAGGTCTGTTCCTTTTCATTCTCTTCGCTTCTGGGTGAACGACACTCTTCAAATGGACTCTGAAGACAGGAAATGGCACGGGAGGGAGATGAACCAGCACTTCCTTCCGCTCACATGTGCCAGAGAGGTCAGAGAGGTCAGAAAGGTCGAGACTCCTCCTGAACCCAGGCCAATTTTATATGTGTTTCACAGACAGAGCTCAATTCTTTTGCAGTTGGAGGTCCGTCTTCACAGCGGCCGAGTCTCTGATACACGTTTAACAACAACTGACAGGAAATCACAGAGCAGCTGAAGGTCTTTACCAGCACAGAATGTACGGGGAAAAAAAAGTCAGGATTCCATGTTTGAAAGCTTCAGAGCCGGATGTTCCAGAGCAGGGCAGGACTGTAGTGCATGTATATGTTGTATATACCGTATTTATGCAAATGTAAGCATCCCGTTATTTTCCAATATTAAAATCCAAAAAATTTGACGGGTGCTTATTTGTGCATATGCTTAAAATGCATGTAAATATAACACCAATTGTTCCATATTTCAATTCAGCAGCAAATACACAAATTACAAATGACCTCTTTTCCTTTCTTTAAATATTGGTTCCGAAGGCAGATGTGCATACAGTATAAGCTTTTATTTGCTCAATAACAGAAATCAAAAAAACCTTATCCACAATTAGCAGTGGATAAATAACACTGGAAGAAATAAAAATAAATGCAATCACAATCACACGCTGAAATCTCTGTTTGTGAGAGAATCAATCCACCAAATTAGTTAATGCGGAAAATGTTGGTTTGCTACAATTGTAGATTAATTTAACTCCAATTTCTATTAATTCCAAGATTACAATGAGATTTAAAAAATTTGTCTAGACCCACCTCTAATATACATAAGCGGAGGTCAATATATTGCCAACGTGTGAATGTCCATCACCAGCATCTCTCTCATCAAACAGACGGCACACACACACACACACACACACACACACACACACACACACAAAACAAAGCACCAGAAGCAAATCAAGATGCTCATGTTCAGATAGGAATGTGGATTATGGCAGGAAAGTGAATGAGATTAGGTTTGTTGACTGAGTCACTCTCGACCCAGAGTAGAAATTTCATTCCTCAGACTCGCTGAGAGATAACTGTGAGAAAAGCGTTTCCTGCTCTGTCTGCGGGGTTTAAGGTTGCACTTATAACCTCTATGGTTCAAGGCCTTGGTCAAACACCAAGTTCAGACTAAAGAGAAATGACAAGAGAAGACACCAGTGCGTGGAAATGATCCCGAACTGATCCAGCGAAGCCAAATCAAATGGGTTTCAAAGAGCGTTATTGGCTTGGATTGACCGAAGACGTGAAAAATAAAGACTTGGGAAAACGCAAGAAGATTTTTCTCAGGCTTGCCTGACAGCAAGAGCAGCTTCAAGAAGCATCGGCTTGACGGGACAAATCCTCATAATTTATCAGCTTTACCCCGTTAATACGTGATTCCTAAAGGCAGATGATGCTCCACAGATTAAACTGACGTGACAAAGGATGACAAAACCATAAAAAAAAGCTTCTTTCGGCGTAATCTACTCCGTTTAGTGAACAACGAATGGCAAGTTGATCGCACGCAGGGACTTGAGAAGGAGTTTGAAGAGAGTTTTGAGGCTCATCGCTTTGCTTGGATCTTCCCCAGAGCCGCCATGAGGGTTTCTGGAGCTTTCATCACATCAGAAAACGCAGTGTACCAAACATTTCAGATCAAGATAAACGTGTAAATATGAGGAGTTCAAAAAAAAGCGCCATTTCAATAATGCCACGAAAGTAAAGAATCTGGCCTGAGGAAAGGGGATTTCCATCTATTTTTAGTGGTTTGTGTTTGATTATAATATAAACAAACTAAACGTGATGGAATTTTCCACAGATGTACGTCTGATGCCGTTTTAGCAGCTGGATATTCCAGTAATGGAGAAACCAAGCAAAGGTGGAGAACTCAAAGCAAAATGTTCTGGTTTCTGTCTCAATATCAGACTTGACACTGTATAAAACCTAAAACTTAATTGTAAAATAATCTCTATACTGTACATTTTACGGGAATTTACGTCAACTAAAATCCAAAATGCTTTTAATAGCCAAATAGCTATTATTAGCCATTATTAACTAAAAAAATTGATTCAGCACGAAAAAAAATTGAAACAGAATTGTAGAAAACAAAAACTTATATTCAAGTAATAACATACTCAATCAACTCAAGTCCAGTGAATTTACAAGCATAATTTGATTTAACTCATATTAGACTGCTGTGTAAAATCTGTGTAAAATCAAACCAGGTTTGCAGTAAACCTAAATTACGTTATTAACAAGTTAGTCTCTTTTGTGGTCAAATTAAGTTGAACTGTCATGAACTGTTTTTCAACGTTATACTACTCATTTATATAACAAAACAATCTGATATTTATTACAAATCTCAGGTGTTACTAGACCATAAACTGTCTGGAGTCCAGAAAAACACAGTAAAAACGAACCTCATTGCTTCGATTTCTTCATACTTTTTAATATCACCCTATTCAAACAGTGTTATTGTGCATCACAGCACAAGTCCCTTTTCAAAACAAATCACAAAAGCGAATCACGATCTTCCGAAACCTTGAGCCGCACTTGAGTGGTCCAGCTCAGCAGATGGAGTCCGGCCTGGTTCTTCAACAATACCCAGAGTGAACAGCAGCCCACACGGAGCCACCTACACATGGGCGTCACTTCTCCCCGCACAATCTCTTTAAGCCATACAATTCAGAATGAAAAAAAAAAAAAACAAAGATTTCTGGGTAATTCTAGGTAATGGACGAAATGAGTCAGTGTGGTCACTCGCAGCCCAAGGCTCCGCCCCCTTCCGCAGCTACCTGCGCCTATTCACAGCCCACACAGCGCGTAGCATTAGCATGAAAACGACTTCTTTCAGCCCACACGCTAACCTCACACACTTCCAACCCACACACAATTAACTAGTGCTTAAGGAACCGCCGTCCTACGCCTGCCATCGCCGCTCAGATGTCTGTCCCTCAAAAACAAACACTTCCAGATCACTTGTACAAAACAAAACGTCGCAACCACAATTAGTCTTTTGGTGAGTTCGGTTTATAATTCTCACACGAGTGGTTTTGATTTGCCATTTGTAAATGAACAGATTACGTCAATTTGGGAAATGGGTTGATTGGTCTGAAACGTGTCCCCACAATGTCGTTCGTTCATAGACCTAAAGCACAGAATTCGAGCAAAAGTGTGGAAAAAAATAAGCCAAAACAAAAAAAACGAATAAAATTCTGCTTGTCACAATTTGCTAAATGCAGCAAATTTGACATTCGTAACATAAAACATCCCAATCTCAGTGTGGTGAGAAGCAGCGAGTGGACGAATCACTGCGGGTCATTACTGATTCAGAGCCAGAAATATGTTCATTTTGTTCATTTACAGTAATTAGCATACTTAATAATGCAACTTTATTTAACTTTTTAAAAACTTCTGCGTAGCTTTCGTGGATTTAATTTCATAACAAATGTGTAACTATAATTTATAATAATCAATCTGATTATAATCTATATGTTCTAAATCTATATGATATTAAATAAAAAAAATAAAAAAAAAAAAATGTAAAAAAAAAACTATAATGGAACTCTAATTGATATAAATGGAACAGTCGGCCGCATCAACAAGATTACATTTGTAAAACACGAGATTCAAGAGATCAACTGTACTTAGTGTAAAGACAAAAAAGGACCGGAGAGTGGTGAATATTATCATAAAACCAAAACATACAACCAGACTGGGATTCTAAAGTCATTTTGTTTTCACTTGCGAGACTTGACGCCAAGAAAAAATATTAGCGGAAACTTGGGTTAGACTAGCATTACGTCAGATGATAAAGCTGGATGATAATCCTAATATTTAAGAATGAACATTATGGCCGTTCATTCTCAAATCTCAATATACCATCCATACATCAAATTTCTAAAATTCTAAAAGATGGCGGAAATCTGGAGTCAGTCCCAGCTTCCCCCAGCTGATGGCAGAACACACACCCTTAATTGGTGGCCAACCAATCACAGAACAGGACACAGAGACACACAATCACACTGTCACACATCTATGGACAATTTTCCAGACTCCGGATAGAAAATTTAGACTGTGGAATCCGTCAACACGCACAAACCCAATGGTCTTAAGTTTTAAGAATGGTCTTAAGTTTTAATAAAGGTGTTAAGACTATGTATCTATTTATGCTTTTTTTCATCTTTAGGTGTGTCATTATTATGAGCAAAGGTTGTGAACTCTGGAACGAAGGAGAATTTCCCCAAGAGGATGAATAAAGAATTCCTGATTCCTGACATGGAGACTCCAATCAGAAAAACCCCGACTAGGTGTCAAACACGCCAACCACTACGCACGCCACCATGCCACAAATACAAATGAAGAAATTATGGGATGTCAAAGTAAACACCAGTTTAACTGAAGGAAGAACATAAGCTACTAAAACAGTTATGACGTTTAATTTTTTTTTCACCAACATCCAACCAGATTCAACAAGCAACCAAAGTTCTCTGTCAGGAAACTTAAACTTAATTGCCGGTCAACATACCACAACGTTACCGATTGAACTGTCGCCCTCTGCAATTTCCCCATAAGTTTTGTTTTATGACGTCAGTATTTTTTCTTGCACCATGATACGTCCCAAAGTGCACTTCCTCAGATCCTAAAATTAGCTTCTTTTCCATGAAGCGGGCAGCGGTACAAGAACATCCATAAAGAGCCGAGCTGTGGTGACCCTGCCTGCCAACAACAGCAGGCGACACACTTCCTGTGATGCTGACCGAGCTTCACCGTCACTGGCTGCTGGTAGCAAAACCAAAATATACATACACAACATATACAAAACTACAGAAAAAATTATTAGTGTATACATTACACGTATGGATGTCAAAATTGCTACACTGTTTGCTATAGAACATGCAACGTATTATAATTAAAAAAAAAAAAAAAAGTCAATTGTTTTTTTTTTTTTTTACTTTTACAATGTCAATTATAATGTCAATTATAAGTGTTTGATAGTTTATTGCCAATTAAAAAGCAGTACCAAAAAAATCCTAAAGTGATTTAAGTAATGTAGAAATACAGAAAATGCATTCCATCACTTTAGTTCAATCAATGCAGAATTAAATATTCAGTAAAAATGCTGAAAAGGGAAACCATTTGAATTTTCATTTACTACATACAGCATTTTTCAAATGTATTTATATACATACGTACATTGTTAGACTTAAATCTATGTAAAAGGAGTGTGTCTATAACCTAAAACCACAGAAAAAAAAATAAAAATGGGGGTTTTGAACTAATCAGCGAGCGTTAGATGGAGTCACACAGACTCACAGGTTATGAAGACCAGGCAAAGAGAAACCAATCTAGTCGACGGTAGCAACCAAAGCCAACTCAGCATCTTACAAACGAGTGACTGTGGCGAGGGTCAGGACTGTCAGCTTCGTTTCCCCTCAACCCCGTTTCGCTGAAGTAGACGGGCATTGCCGGTGCCTTGCGGAAGTCGGCATCGGACCTGGCGCTGGAACTGACAGCGGAGGCTCCAGTGACCCAATCCTGAGCACAGATAAGAGCGCAGGGCCTCCACCACTTACTTCCACATGGCCGGATCCGAGCACAGCCTCTTTTGTGTATTCCACACTCTTCATTACTCAAGACTGGCCAGGATGCGGTCATCATGTCAGCAGTTGCCATAGCGAGGGAGAGTCTACGCTCAGAGTCAGACCATTAGAGGATTGAGCCATTAGCCAAAGCCTCTACGCAAAAGGGCGTCATTAAGGAATGGAAAAGTTCAACATTCCTTCAAAACCTACTTTTCCATCTCTTCACGCATCACAGCACATCCTCAAAATAATAGTAGTTCTGGTCATAGTGACCGTAGAACGTAGAGTTCAACTGATGCTGATAATAACACGAACAAAAAAAACGGGAAAGAATCGATAAATATGTGAGAGTTCAACAGGAAGCGCAAGTGCATTATTTTTGCAAAGTATTTTTGCACTAAACTGGATTATAAAGCACAGTGTTAATAAACGTCTCCTGATCTTTTTTATTTATATAAATGTGCACTTTTTTTTCCTTGATTTTAACTATGCCAAATATGTTTTAGGTTTTTAAGTGTATATTTATGGGAAATAAATATTTGGGCATATGGTAATAAACTGTTTTATGAAATATGCATTTGATTTATCTTTGACATACAGTCAGCACACTATATAGAGATTCTTGTCATCCGATATTGTTATTTTTATTGTGTAGAGTGTTTTATTTATTTGCTTGAATAATTGCATCAAAAATGCTTTTATTTTCATACAAAAAAAGTGCACTAAAAACTAAAAATAGGTGCAATGTTTGATGTGTCGTTTTTGCTGCTATCTAGATCCTTAGAGAGTGTTTGCAACAAAAGTCAAGGGTTCGATTGCCAGGAAAGCATCAGGTGGCTCCATTGAGCATCGGCTAAATGCTTATTAAAAAGTGCATTATAAATGAGCGAAAAAAAATTTTTAAATAAAAAATCCTAAAAAAGAAGTCTCTTTAAAATCACCTGTGCTGCGGTTCTGCAGAGAATCCGCTGTGTGCCACCATCACGCGTTATGTAAACCTACAGCTAACACACGGAGCCCAGCACCTCCATATACATATCGCTGAGTCAATAAAAGCCACCATCCGGAACAGCCCTGGGGTCGTTCTATGAATCCCTAATTACCAATGAGTTTCAAACTTTTAAATAATTCATATTGTTCGCAGAATGACAGGGCAATCTTAAATCTGGGTTGAAGCGAATGTAAAGATGCGGAGTTGATTCATGGGTGTTTAACGGAGGGCATTTAATTCCCAATTTAATTTCTTCCCACAAACAGGTCCAAAGCACCGTCACATCAGGCGAATTCCGAGTCACTACGGTACAATCGTGCCACTCAATATTATTGAGCCGGATGAAGCATGGCGATGGAACCCTTGTGTGTCTCCATTCATCTTTTCACCACTAGAACACACTCGTCCCTGTAGATCGGACGTATACACCACGCTGCAATTAAAAGTGTGCGATCGTTGGGAAGTCATATACGGAGACTGTTCTTTCCAGCCCGGGGGAAATTACAGCGATATGGATCAGGCGGGATGATGGTTTTCCTGTTAATAACTGGCCTCTTCATCCGCACTGCAGGTTACAGGTCCGGACGATGGAGGAAGACGCTGGTCTTTTGTTCCGTCCTGGACTCGGTGGGGGAGGGTTAAGAAGCCAGACGAGACCACAGCCGAGTCAAACAAACAGATTAGATCATGAGATTACAACTACCCTCCATCTTAGTCCCGGCACCGCACGTGTGCAACGAAAACACACCTTGGCCCGGATGATAGTGGGGAAAATTGCGATATTGGTGAAAAAGAATATTACAAAATAATATATATATATAATAGAGAAGAGACTAGTGTGTATATTAGTTTGTATGGAAACATTTCATATTAACACTGCAATGACAATATTCCAAAATGTCAAACATGGTGTTAAAATACCAATCATATATGTAGCATGATTACACTAGCATTGACGTGTAACATGGAGGCAACTTAAATGCAATATGACCCAATACTTCTGACAAGAACAGACCTCTTAAATTTACATTTTTTAAAGGTTTGAAATTATCCGAAATAATCCAATAAAGTTGCGGGATTTTTTTCACAATTGTGTTGCGTTCACTTCGACAAGCAAAGTAATCTGTTTTGAAAGGTCAGAACCAGCCAATCAGCATTAGTGGGCGTGTCAACAACCCACATGATGTCCCAGTGACGGGGCTCAAAAATGACATTTTGAATTTTACAAAGTCTACTGGCGGTTTTACTAAATCTGCACTGGGTAACATACTGGGTAAGTTGCACAGAATACATTTTCATCAACTCGTCGTGCTAACATTAAAAGCTACTCTTTAAGTGCAACAAGTACATTCATTAATCCCCTAATTCACGTCTCCTCCGAGTGATGTCACTGTCCATTCATTAGCAGAAGACCCTCCCACTGAAGCTGATTGGCTGGTTCTGTGACCTCTCAAATTGACCTCGGACATTAAATTAGTGTTTGCGTCCAAGTTTTGTTCATTTCTATTTGTTAATTTCAATTTTCAAACTTAACGTTATAATGTTAATATACAAAATGACCATCATTGTAATAAATTGCTTGGTAATAGCAATACTGGTGGTTTCTGGTGAAAAACAGAGTATGGTTATAAAAGCGTATATAAAAGCAATTTAGGTCTTAAGATGATTAAAATGTTTTGATTGATGCTCAAATGTAGATTATTTAAACAACTAAAACTAAAAATGAAGTGTTTTTGAGGGGCTTGATTATTAAATGGGCTGGAGAAAGCACGTGAGAATGTTCCGGAGCTGCTGCTGTGGTAACTGTGTAGGGTGACCTGCTTTCAGGGGGTCCGCAGGGAGAACAGTGAAATCATTGTGATGAGGTCTTCAGCACAGCGGATCGGTTCCCCAATCCGAGCCCACCATTACCCACCGGAACTCTGCTCAATCTGCTAGTGCATTAGGACATAAACCCTGTCAAATGTTCTTTGATTTCCAATTCCACTCACACACAATAATATCCTCAATTGTGTTTGACACACAGGGAAACACAACTTGAGTTTGGTTTGGTCTTTTGTCCCAGTGATTCTGGTTCTAGCCTTCTGTCTTTTAGGTTGGATTCTGAAAGAAATACTGTGATGCAATCCAAGTAGTGTTGAATATACAATGAGAAACAATTTCTATTAATCTATAAAAGTATGAAATTTCCTGTACATTCACTGTCCAACGGCTGAATAAAAACCACAAATCAGACATTTTTCCTTCATTGGGCATTTCACACAAGAAGTATTTGTTCAGATGACGTTTATAAAAAAAAACAAAAAACATAAAAAGGAAGCGGCCAAGTGAATAGAAATGAAAGAAAAAAGAATAAACTCATTCGAGATGTGTAATGAAATGGTCCGCTAATCATGTGCACTTAAAAAAAGTGCACTAATTAAGTTCCCTAAATAGAGCGCACTGTAAAGGTGCGCACTAAATGTGTACCCTCTTTAAGAATAAGTGTATACTACTGTAAATAAATGTGCCTAAAGTCTACACTACAGAAGTGCACTAGACAGTGTGCCATAAATAAAGAGGTGTACTAAACGTGTGCACTAAATATGTGCGCAGTAAGTGTGCCTACAGAATAGCACTAGACATAGACATCTCTCATGATTCAAGACATGCACTAAAGTTGTGTCGGTATTTAAAGAAGTGCAGTGAATGGAGATGAAGAGTGGAGCTCAGGTAAGGATCCCAGAGGACTCGTCATGTCTGAGCACTACAGCTCAGCTCGACTCAGGGAATGTTCTAGACTGAACCGCATCACTGATCCAGCAAGTGGCAGAAGACACTACGTGAATCTATATCACGCGGTGTATGTGTGTGTGTGTGTGTGTGTGTGTGTCTTCGTGACTCAGCCATCTCTAGAGAAATGAATTCTGCTCATCTCATGAATTTCAGCAGACAACCAACAAGAACAACAGACAGAACAACCACCTCGACTGACATGACGCGTAACAATCACTACCGGAGCAGAATCAGACACACACCGAAAGATTCGTTTCCAAATGTTAATGGATTCATTACAGTCGCTGAAGTGGAAGACAAACATGGCGCGGCAATGCATCGCATCCTTTTAACAAATTATACAAGGACAATCAAAATCATTTTTATGCTAATGAAAGTGAGTTTGTCAAGGTAAAGTGATTTACAGTGATTTGTAATGTTTTATTTAAGGAATTAAAAATCCTGTGTTTCAGGCATTAAAAAAAATGTACAAGTATAAGTTTATTTAGATTTAAGCAAAAATGCTCGTCCTCCAGGCCTTTGATTTGAAATGTTCTATACAAGACTACTGGTATTGCCATACTTACTTGCAGGATACTGTTAATAAACTACGTACAACTACTGTTAATAAGCTCCTAACATAAAATAACTTCTATTTTATAAAAAAAAGCAATAAAAAAAAAAATCAGCAGAATAATTCTAAACACTCCTTGCAAGCTTTAAGTCATTTCAAGGCTCTAACTTTGCCACCATTTGAGCGTCTGTTGTATTGAATGGAGGCGGCGTCCTGCTAACAGATGGTCAGAAAGTGTGACTGACAGTAATGAATCAAGACATGAATGTCAGTGTATACACAGCAGACGCGGTGCAGAAAGACTGCGCAGATATCAGTCATCCAGTATAAAACACTGCATTAACCCTCACGGCTCAGCATCAGCACCGAAGGACTGGTCCAGACAGACAGATCCTCGGATGCTGATCTGGACCAGCCAGACAGGTGTAGCCTGAAAATGATGCTGAAATCCTCCATCAGCTGGAGCACCACACAAAACCAGCCTGATGCACATTAAAAACATGTTGCTCGTGTGTCACCCTGGACATCTTTTGTCTTTGTGTCTCAGTCTCTGCTGGACTGCAGAATCTCTTCTGCGACAAAGCTAAATCACGTCTGCAACGAGGTCTCCTGTGGTTTCCACCGGTCTGATTTGTTTCCATCCTTTATTCCCCATCTTATGCTAAAGCAGAGGGGCACATCCAAGAGATGACGAATAAGTGAATCAAAGAAGCATAGAGATGCGCATCCAGGAACTCAACAGAGCATCACATGAAGTTGATGCACATACACATCCACCAAAAAGAGGTTTTTATCGTTCCAGCAAAGCGAAGAACATAATATCGGCTCCACTGCAGTGAATGGAACAATGCGACCTTTCTTAAGCAACAGGGATTATCTGTCCCATTTACACCGTTACACGCGCAGATTACACCGGTTCCGCTTCAGAGCGGCGCGGGACTCCACGGGACACGCATGTGCACGAGTGAAAGGTTTAAAGCGTTTAAACGCCATATCGTGCCGTCTGTGAAAGAACAAAACACTTGATCTTACCTGTTCGGCGTGGTGCGTGCGCTCTCGGCTCCCACTCGGAGTGCTGTGAGTGAGTGAGAACGCCGGGAGTCAAGTCCCGCCCTCTGCTAAACCCGCCTACTTGCCCACCCCGCCCATTAATGAATAGGTACCGTAAAAATCCATGTCGACGCGCACTCGCGAGCAACTGGTGCATTGTTGCGTTACTTACGGTACACTGGGCATTCTACGGATGTAAAACCATGGTGTTTTCATTTTTCTACAAACTTTTTTCTTAGATTTTTCATCTGGAATGTATAAAGCTTCTATTCCTGTCCTTGTTTTCTCAATTGCCTCTAGCGGACAAATGAAGTAATTTGAATTTAATTCCTACAAGCATTAATTTGCAAGACATCAACAATGTTTTTCTTTTTCTTTCATTGTGAAAGCTTGTTTTGGAGAAAATGTATCTCTTGCTTTATATATATTTTAAAAAAATGTTTTTCCAGCCCGGGAAAGTAGAACGTGTGGACAACAACATTTCTACATTAGTCATATTCAAAATGTCTAAAATGCATTAATATAACCTCTCATTAAAATAATTTATTCATGAACCATAATTTGATAAAGATAAAACAGAGTGATTCAAAATCACCAGAAGGTTGTTTGGTCTCCATGGACTATAAAGCCCAGAATTCCATGTGTTACGTATTTGCACAAGTTTAGTCATTCTCTGTCAACTTATGTTCTCGATTCGTGTTCCTGTTGTGATGTAAATTTCATCTTCAGTTACTTTATTAAAAACATATCGATTATATAATGAAATAATTGATTAAAAATCTTTAATCTGGAATGTTTGGTTTAAACGTACATAAAAGGATGTTGTATATTAGGAGATTACATATACAATCTTTAAATTTCGTAACACTTGATTTATATTTAAAGGAGGTAGTTTTGTGAAATATTACCTTAGGGTCTTTTTTCCTATCCATCTAGTCTCTGAACCACTTTTCCATTACTGGGTCACGAGGAGCAGGGAAGTTCTGGTACTGAAGGCGGAACAGAAATGTGACAAACAAAACGAATTGATCTTGCTCTGCTTCTTTCAGCCGTGGTGCACACAGAGTGAATGAAGAGCCCTCATCACTATGGAGACAAGTGGAGTGAGATGAAGCAGCGGTGGTCCTTGACTCTGTAGGGGGATGGCGGCGGAGAAAGAATTATTACTTCTGCTGCGTTATCATTCATGTTCCTCAAAGCTTGCCACCACAACAATGAGTTCTGCCTCGCTGCTTCACTAAGTGGAACTGAGCCCCATAAAGCCCCCTGCTGGTAGAAATAAATCACTACACCTCACTGATAAACTCCATTTCCCACACATCCCGAGGGATTGTGAAAAATTAGGAAAATTTGAGCAATTTACCATCAGTTATTTTGTTGCGGTGATATGTTGACAAATAATCGGACACAGATTTTGGTAAAGAATTTAAATAGAGATATAATCACAATAGAATAAATATTTCATGTTGGAATAGAACAGAATAAACATCAAATAACTGTAGCATAACACTTCTGTAACCCAAACAACATTTTAACAAGTGAGTGTTTAAATTGTAAATGGCTGTTTACAATTGAACTGTTAAATATATTTAAAACAATTAAAAAGTGTAAAACTCTTAAAAACAGAAATGCATTGTGTAACAGAGTGTGTAACGTCTTCAATATGCCTCATATGAACTGATTTTCTGTCTTCCTGTCTCAGATGAGCTTTAGCGTTCCGAATGTCTGTAAAAAGAGGGAAAAAATGTTTTTACAAAAATTTTTCTCTGCAAGTTTTCTGTTCTCCAAAGACATCTCTGCACTACAAAAACAACAGTATTTTACCGAAGTATGATGGCGATAAAGTGACATACTACTTGTGAAAAGAAAAAATCAACTTTATAAAGTCGTTCAAATGAATAATGCACTGCTGAGTGCTGAATTAGTGTAAACTGAGTTAGAGTGTCCACTAGAGGGCGTATTTTGTTATGTTTGTTTATTTTTATAAAATTGCATTACAGTTTAGATCATAGATCTATTGGGTCTTTTTAACTACGTATAAACAAAAATAAAAAAAAATGTTACAAGAAGAGCTCAATCAAATAAATAAATAAAAATGTATCATTTTTTTTATTTATTCATTCATTTATTGATTGATTTAAGTCAGAGGGATATCCTGACAAACTTCAGAGCATTATTATAAGTTTATACTTTCATTGTTTAAAAACTCACATTTAAAAGCTGGTGCTACCTGTTTCCTGTATATCTTGGTGTAGAGAAGCTTCTGATGGAGGTCCTCGAGCTGCTGAATCCTGGAGTCCAGCTCGGTCAGTTTCATCTGCAGCCACGTCCAGCGGCTGCACAGCTCGGCTCTGTCCTTCAGCCATGTCCACACGGGGGCATCACGACTATCATTCACAGCAAGAGCAAGGTCACACTGACGTTATACATTAGACCTGAGCGTTTAAAGTGCCCACTGGCCACATGGGGTCATCCCTGTCCGGCCTATTCTCTCAAACAAATTGAACCAGTATTTATGCTTAAATTTAATAAAAACAACATATGGTTACAGGAGGAGCTTGTCAAAATATATTATAAATATATTATGTTTTATAATAATAAAATACATACCGGTACATTGAAATTACTGCCCAGCCGTTATAAGCACAGGCATAAATCTAAAACATTTTTATTCATTCTCTTTGGCGCCGCTTGGTGGCCATCAATGAAAACACTATCCAGTATCTGGTTATATGTCAGTGGTAATTACAAAAATGCTAAAAACAGATACAAAAATGTCAAACATCCTGAAATCAGAAAATCAGAAATCAGAAGACGTACTCACAGTGATTTCTCTAAAGTGATGTCTTCACCATCCTCATCTGAGCTACTCACAGTGACATCCGAGTCCAGAGAATCCAGAACCTTCTGCAGAACTTCACGTCCACAGATGGCCAAATCCTGGAGGTCACTGGGTTTTGAGAGGTTCTGGAAAGCCGCGTGACACTTTGCATGTGCGAAACTATTCGTCGACATGGAAGGCTGGGAAAAAGAAGATTCACAAGTTCTCCTCAAACCATCCAGCTGGTGGCTGATGTGTCGAGAAGCGTGTTCACCCAGCGTCCTCAAGACCCTGTGGTGCAAACGACTGGCTCGTTGGGTCAAAGCGGCACGCTGGGCAAAGTACCACCGTGACATGATCTTCACTCCTTCCTCATCTTCCTCCTTGGTGCACTCGCGCTCCATCAAGCCCTCACAGTCCTCAGCAGGTTCTTCTGGGCTGTTTTGTGAGAAGCTCGGCTGGTCGGTGCTTGGAGAGTTCGGAGATGTTCTGTTCAATGAGAATAAACTGATTTGAGGTGGTTCTGGGTTTGACAGGAGAAGACTTCTGGAGCTTGAATGCTGAAACACAGATTCGCTGGTTGTCCATGAGAGGTGAGGAGAATCTTCAAAAGACGGGTCAAACGAGAGCAGCTGCCCTGAAAGACCGTGACACTCCATGTTTACAATCTCTGGGTCACTGAATGATCTCGGATCGATGATCGAACGATCGATCGACGTGTTCAACGGCCGATCGAAGCTCGTGACGTCACGCGAGATCTGTTAAAACGAGACCAAGTTCAACGAGGCGATCGCTCGAGTTTTTATGACCGTGTATGAAGTAAGAAGTCAAAGTGCGCAAGAGCATTAAGATCACAAAATATTGATCATTAAATGTTTATTGTTGTTGATCGAAACTTAATAAACAGACGCTAACTAAATAATATTACTAAAAATGACACATTTACATAATAAACACAGTCTGCTAAGGGAACCATCCAAACTCTATCTGATTAGTTTTCATTGCTAACAAAAAAATCCCAGCTCGGACGTTTTTGCAAACTTAGTGCGACCGCTATATTTGACTGACCTGCACTTTCCTGGTGGTCAATTCCATCAGTCACATTAACTTATTCGTGTCCATTTGAATTATTATTTTTTTGTGCCCACAGCTGCTTGTAGAATTTATCTGGAATTTATATTTTCTGGCATGGCCACATGTCATTTAACTCTCCTATTATGTTCAAGTCAATGTGACCCGTTTTCATCGTTTAAAACAGTTAAAATAATTATTAATAGTATTTTGTCACCTTTTCCTGCTTATCTTGGTTATCTATATATTTTTAAAAAATGGTTCAGTCAATTTGACCCTTCAGACAAAATGAAACCTAGAGTTAGAAAGTTCAAATACTATTTGTTTTTTTGCAACAATCAGACATACACCGCTTTCTCACACTCACACAATCTTTCTTTCATACTCACACACACACCTTTTTGGTTTCTGACACTTACGCGTAATAAAAGTTCCAGGGTCAAATTGACCCGCACTCATTATTGATGTTCCTATGAAACGAACATAATAGGAGGGTTAATTTCTGTATTAAATGACATGGACGAACCAGTGGTGTGTTGCGTTAGTGACGTTGGTAGATGATCATATATGATCATATATATCAAATGATGATGAATAAACACACTAACTCATTTTTCTTTTTGCCGTGAATGTCTAAAATTATTTATGATTCCATGAAAACAGCTGCATGAAATGATAACTTTGATTAAAACATCAAATAATTGAAATAATTAAAATATACACACACACACACCATAAAATCTCTAATAGAACGCCATGGCGGTTTAATTTTCAACTCTTCTATCAGGGGGGCGCTCTATTAGAGGGGGTGTTTTAATAGGGTGGTATCATTTTCAACATGGTGGTGACAATGTCATATATGTCGTCTTACTTTCTGATTTTCACATGCAGCAATGGCGTGTGTGAATTTCCTCCGGGTCTGAGTGTCCCACTCTGTGATTGGTTGTGGCAAAATGGTCAAAAGTGACCGATGAAAAGCTTTTACAACTTTAAATTAGGATTTCAGAAATGGCAAAAGTTTCCTGGCAATGTTTACGAGCCGAACGCGGAACTTCAACTGACCCACTGCTAAAATAACAGTCGATCCCAGAGAATAAATCGCCGTGATGGAGAACAGCAAATAACCTTCTGGGTCATAATCTGTTCCGAAGTACACAGTAGTGATCTCCTCCACTACGATCCATCCTGAAGCGAAGAAGAAGATGGAGGTCTGTATGATGCCCATGACGGTCACCTTCATCTGCTTCCGGGTGCGGACCACAGAAAATGAGCTGGTGCTCTTCTTCAAACTCTTCATGTGGTTCCTCAGATACACCACCGTGGAGCTGCAGGTGGCCACCATGATGCCAAGGCAAAGGACAAAATAACCACATCTGAGGATGAAGTCGGTCACAATCACGTAGAATCTTGTTTCGTCCACAGCATCACTGGTTGAATTTGACTCCAGCGTTGAGTTGCTGTCGCCCCATGAGATAAAATACAACGAAAAGCGAAACAACAAAAAGGTTCGATCAAACACCAGTGCTGAGATCACAAAGCCGTTGAGGTGTTTCTTCAACCATGCCAGGAGCGGATGGTGGACAGGAACGATCTGGAAGAAGTAGAAGACATTAATTCCCAGGGAGGACGAGAAGCCGGTCCTCACGCCGTAGAGGATGAGAGCGGAGGAGGTTCGGAACAGCCAGTAATTGTCATAAACACTGAAGCAGATCAGGAATAAATAAATACAGAGGTTGACCAGCACATTGCAGCTGATGAAAGACCCCAGCAAGACCTTCAGGGGCTGTTTGAAGGCGTCTTCCGAGCCGCCCTCCGTGAAAAACACACAGTAGGCAAAGAAGATGTTCATCAGGATGTTGGCAGAAGCGATTGGCACGTTCACCACGGCGAATGCCAGCAGACGGACATCGATGTCCACCGAATCCATGTTCCTCCTGCCAGAGGAAGCCACCGGGTTCCTTATATATGTGCAGGAGCAGCACCACGGCTCATTAACGCCGTCACTAGTCTGTTTATTCATGAATATTTATGAATTGTTTTGGAAATAAGAGATTATATACAGTGCTACACAATGAAAATCATGCTTATATGCATATATGCTTTATAAAGAAATTCTTCTCTTTATAAAGTTCACTTTTTTTAAGTAACAATAACCACTTTAATTCTGATATGTTTTATATTCTGATAAATGTTCTGATAAAGTTTTATTTAAAGTTATAGTATTATTAAAAGAAAAACTTTGTATGGGGATTTTGTGAGTTTTCTAGTGGAAAGAAAATACAATAAATATATAAGAAAATGTAATTGTCTGTGTGTGTACTTATATATCTACATTTTTATATAATATGAAGTAAATATATAAAGTACATTTTAATTTAAACTTTTCTGACATTGCTTAGCATAAGAATATTAACAAAATAAGGATTAAAATATTTAGGCAACATTTTTTGAGAAAGTATTTTAATAATTTCCACATTTTGTGGATAGAAATTTATTTGCATTTCATGGGACGTTGTACAGTTTTATGAGGCATGTCTGCTTTGTTTGCATTTAGCAAACCTTGGATTTTTACTTGGTAAAACACACAAACACACACACACGCACACACACGTGCACACACACACACAGACAATGTAATGTTCTATTGGATCTCAATCAAAATTATGCCAAAAAAAATGCCAAAAAAAGTTTTAAAAAGTCAAAGTGTTTGATGTGACCAACTGATCGTAACATTTTTATTTTAAAATACAAATTCTGACTACAACGCCAGATTCAAATGACCATCCACAGAGAAAAGAAAGAAACCGAGTTGGCGGACAAATACAAAACATCTCACAATAACCATACAGAACAAAACCCTTACGTAATAACGATTGATTATTGTAAAAAATAATCAATACTATTCAATAAAATAACTATCCAAAAAAACAAGAGTTTGCTCGACCAAACACCTTCAGTGTCTTTTGTAAAAATATATCTTAAATAAAATAAATTATATTTCATTTAAAAAGCCAGCACATGATCATTTCAGTTGTGCATATAAACTACATTACCCATGAGTCAGCAGCACACAGAAGACATGCTAGATCACGTCTACATCCAAAACCATCAGCCATCACTCACTCATCCAAAACCAGTTCCCAGAACCACTGCATCAGGACCACATTCTGTCCAGAACCCCGGAAGAGCACCAAGGAAGCACTGGAAACTGAAAGGACATTCTTGGAGGAAAATAAAACAATCATCTTTTGAAAAAAAATATGGTGGACAGAAGATTGTTGAAGAATGCCAGAAACTCGACAAACACCTTCCCGAAAGGTCAAATTATCGGACATGTGTCACATGGCTTGGACATGGCGATACGGCTTTTTCTGTTGGAAATGGCATCGGTGTGTGACGTTATTAGAATTTTCTAGAATAATAGTTCTACTGCCTCTCACTCCCTTCTCCAGCCAGATTAAATTCTCCGGAAGCTCTCGGGTGAACAATGAAGTCTCAGTGAGTGAGTCCGTCCTCATCAGCTTTCTACCAGCTTTCTACCGCTCTCATTAGCAGCAAACGCTAAATAGTCCCACAAAGCCCTGTGGCTTTCTTCCAGCCTTCTAGATAATGCTCTTTTCCTGCCAAATCATTTTCCTATTCGAGGCCTTTAGTGGTCAGTGTCCAGCTCCAGGACTCACGTCGGGTCCAGCCAGGTTGAGGTGACGTCCCCTGGAGCCACGGACTGCAGGTCCGTCAGAAATAGTCTCGTCTCCGTGAATCATCGCTTGTGAAGGACGGGTTCCACTGAGCCGGGTAGATGCAGGAATGCCGGGAACCAGGGAGCCCGTAGAACGGATACAGGCCGTTTCTCTCCAGGTCAGAGTTCCTCAGCGCAGGCTACAGAAGACAGCAATCCCACAGTCCTTAATCACGGATTGCAATAGTAAAGCACATGTAAAATGCCAATAAAAATGAATTAAAAATAAAAACATTTTATGGGGCCCTAAGTGGAATTTCATAGAATCATTAGGGGGGGCCAAGAAAAACGTTCTTAATCCTAAAAAACGTTAATGGGCTCTCTAAGCAACATTTTTTAAATGGATCCTAAGAAAAACCCCATTCGAGCTCTCAAAGCAGAATTTTATTTGGGGGGTCCTATGAAAAACATTATTCGGGCTCTCTGAGCAAAATTTTATTTGGGGGTGCTAAGAAAAACCTTATTCGAGCTCTCTAAGCTGAAAAGAAAAAGAAAAATCTTATTTGGACTCACTAAGAAAAATTGTTCTGGAGGTCCTAAGAAAAACCTTATTCTGGCTGTCTAAGCAGAATTATTTTTGTGGGTCCTAAGAAAAACCATATTCAGGCTCTCAAAGCATAATTTTATTTGGGAGTCCTAAGAAAAACATTTTTCTGGCTCTCTAAATAGACTTTTATATGGGGGTTCTAAGAAAAACATGACTCAATGAGACATTATTTGGTGTTTTTTGAAGTCTGCTTTACAGTTTTGCACTGTAAATGTCAGGATGAGCACGTACTGAGTAGTAGATGTCCGTCATCTGCAGGAGATTTTTGGTACTGCCGTTCTCCTGCATCTCGATGGTTTCGCGGCCCCACTCCATAGACACGCGATTGCTTTTGGGAAACTCTGCATAGGGCGACATCTGAAGCTCTCCACTCTTGAAGATGATCTTGTTGATGTCATTTTTGTCTTTTCTGAAAAGGCAATGAAATATTGGTTCCATTCTAAAACAAAAATGCAAGGATGTGCATTATTAAGCTGTACAGCTGCTTCACTCCGTCTTACTTGCAGCATGTGACGATAAGAGCGATGACGACAATCAACAGCAGAGCCCCCCCGGCTGGAGAGACCACCACGGCTATCAGCTTGTAGACTGCACACACACATCAGTGGTTAGTAGAAGGATGAGCTATTATTCATATTTCATATAGAGTTTGTACAATTTCTCAAGTAATACTTACAGTTACTACAGTTGAAACCACCAAATCCAAATGTGCACCTGAGGATATAATATAAAATAATATTTTTTAATATTATTTTATAAATAATATTCTTCATCGCTTTCTTAAACTAAAAAGTGTGGTAATGTTTTTTTTTTTAAGAAAGGGCTTTTTTATTATTGTACAAATAAAAATGTAAAATTTTTCTTTTCAAATTTAATTTTCAAAAATATACAGGGATTGCGTATTTGTTCTCTGTTTGTGAACTGAAATTATTCTTCAAGCCAAAACAAACTAAAGAAAAGGAATTTTCCTCCACCACATTGATAAAAAGTCATCATATAATCACGCTAGGCCTAAAATTCATGGATGGAGGGACAAAAACTGGATTCTGCTAAATTAAAAATTTAATAGGATTAAAAGATTTAACAAGATTAATCAATAAGATAATAAAGTCAGGTACTTACTCTACACAGATGCCGTTTACGAGCTTGAGTCCATCACCACAGTCTATCAAAAACACAATATAATTCAATTTAAATCTGAAATAATGTAAAACGTAATTATAATTCAATTGCAATTAGAACTATGTGAAATTTAAGTGTAAAAGCAATGTACAGAATGTCAGGCATGACCTACCTCTGCACGTCATGTCGCCTGGGTTCTTCTTGAAGTAGCCAGGGTGGCACTGGCAGTACGGGCTTCCGTTGGCATCTATGCACTTTGAATACTGTAAATCACACTTGGTCTTCTGGGCTACGCACAGACTCTCCACTAAAAAAAAGAAACAAAAAAAAAAAACAGTCAAACAAAGGCTTCAACTGCATCTTTTTATTTTTTAACTCTTGGTGACTTTCAGGTCACTAGGGACTAAAGTCAGTTTCAGCATCTCTGTGATGCTGGACGGATATTCAGTATTCAAAATATATGGATGTAGACAATGAACTACAACTTGCTACAATATTTGATCATTTTGCTAACACTAAAATTGTATTTTAATTAATACAAATATTATCATTATTTTTAAACACATATATTTAGTATTAACATTATTAATCAATACATCTTATTTATGATAATTTCTATTTAATATTAAATACATATGTATTTATTTGTAAATAAAGTATCATTTTGAGTATTGATCAAATTTTTCGTCTCTTAAATTGTTAAATAAATATACATTAATTAACAATTTAATAATAATTTGTGACAGTGAATACTTTTGCAACAGTTTAAAATTATAATTTACAAAAAATATCTCTTGTTTATCTCTGTTTAATTTCTAAAAATATAGCTTTTCGTTTTCGTAATATTTAGTCTTTGAAGTGTCAAGTTCTGTAAACTATAATATTTCTTATGTTTATTGCGATTTATTTTGCTCTTCCGGAAGATTTGGCACAGTCCTGTAGAAACTGGACCCAGCAGAAACTCCAAAAGGCACTTGGAATGACCAGGCCAAGTTTCCGCTACAGTGCCAGCCTTATAGCAGAATATTAATGCGTGTGTGTGTAGGACTAGAACACTACCGTGATAAGAGAGCTGATGCTGGAGCTTAATGGTGCAGTGTGAGTACGTCCGGCTGCAGTTGCTCAGAGACATCTGAATGCTGTTGAAGACGTCGCTGCTGCTGACGTTAGTGATGAGAGAAAACATGTTCACCGCTGAGATCTGAACACCTTCTCCGTTTCTGCAGAGCACAGGAGTTTGGTCAAAGCCTGATTAGGTTTACAGTATTCAGCAACGGAGAAAACAAGCAAAATGACAGGATTAAAAATAAATAAAATATTAAAAATTTAAATGCACTTAATCTGTTTAATCCCTGATAATGTCACACCACATTTTTACGCTACTGTTCATTAATGGGAATCTGAATATCATCTTTAAAAATATTAAATAAGAAGTAGGCGAAAAACGTAAAATCATGTTGGCCACTAGGGGACGCTAACCCCTTAAACGCATATCAAATTTATTAAAAATCAATCAATTCATTCATCCATCTATCCATTCATTCATTCACCCATATGTGATTATCCATCTTTATACATTAAGCCATTTTCCATGATCCCCGCACGATTTATTGTATTTATGCCATGCATTTGGGACTGTAAAAACTTCTTGCATTTTTCCTTACGTGAACGGCCAGATTATGAGACCTCGGTATCTGAGTATTTTTATAAAGATATGTATCTGCAGCCCTACAGTGTAAAACTCACCTTTTACGCAAAGTAGAACGTCGGTAGCCATGGAGGATTGATAGAGAAGCATTGAGCTAAAGAACAAAATGGTGATCATTAATATTAATCATTAATTCTTTTTAAATGAATCATCTAAATCATGTTAACTTTGTACCAGCTGGAGGATTTCTCTGTGAAGCTCGTGCAGACCCGAACTCCTCAAATGCAGAGAGTTGTTCACGCTGAAGGTCCCCAAAAATGTCTTGACTTGAGCCAGGAAACACACAGAGACGTTAGGCTTTCATCAGTGCATCGATATTCAAACTTTTGATATGAACGGAGGACCACATACCTTGCGTACAGGTGCGACCACCCTCCAGATCCAAACCCAGCGCACATTCACAGCTGAAGGAGCCCCACGTGTTCACACACGTGGAACCCTGAGGACACGGACTGCTCACACACTCGTCCACATCTGCAGATAAATACATATCAAACAGAAATCACACACTCACATCTGTAAACCTATAACTAGTACTAATAGTTCCGACCACAACAGGCCATTTTTTCTTCTTTCCCTTTACTAATAAAAGAGCACAATTGTCTCAAATGTGGTTACAATGCAATCTAGTAAGAATAATTAACTCAAACAACTTGGAATATAAACTTCCATCTTCTCACCCTCTGTGCAGTGACTTCCTGTCCAGGCTGGAAGACACTGGCAATGGTGACGCCCTTCAACCGTCTCAACACAGCGGCCTCCATTCGCACAGGATTCAGGGCCACAACCACGGCCACGACCTAAAGAAAACACAACAGATGACAATTATACTGTGTGCAAAATTTTTTAATTATTTAATAGTTTTTTTTTTTTATTTAACTGAATAAATTAACTAATTGCACTATTATTTGTTCTCAATAATGTTGTTGGTAAACACGTGTTTGATATATAATCACACACAAATGCCATTTTTTTTTTTCAAAAAGACAAGAGATAGAATTCAAATCTTAAAAGTAAATATTTACAATAAATAAATGTAATACTGTATAACTAAACTAAAATAATTATTGTGAATAATGTTTCTTTATGTTACATTTAACAAAAGTATCTTTTTGCTTGCGTTTTAAATACATTTTAGGCACATTCATTTTGAAAAAATATATTTGTGATTCATTCACAAAACAACAATATTGTATTTATGATTTGCCTTTTGTTCTATATACTCCAATTTTATAATATCCCAATTGCATTTTTCATTTGGGTCATGTAATAAATAAAGCTAGTCTTTACCTTTATTATCAAAATTCTAAAACTGAAGAATCACCAAAGCAAGTGAATCAAGAAAACGTAAAATGTTCTGTTAGCTCCAGAATACCTGGAGAAGACGTTGATCTGGAAGGCGTCTGTGTAGTCACGACTCCGGCTTCTGGAGCTGCGTCCGTCTGGTTCCAGGAGCTTCCGGCTGATGTGCTTCTGGTCAGGGTGTTTATATAAGGCGTCGTGGCTGGTCGGCCCTGAGCCGTAGTGTTTCCTGGTGTGGCTGTGCTGGTTTCTAAATGCAACGTGGTCACATCGTTGGACTGGGATGCTCCGGGCATCTGTGATCGACCTGGAGGAGAGGGATGCTGGGTCATGGGACGTGAGGTTTGCAAGACCTGGAGATCGTCTGTGGTGGCGAGGGTGCTGAGCTCGGTCTGGGTCTGTGAGGAAGTGGTGGGCTGGTAGGAAGTGGTGAGAGGAACTACAGTGGTGCTGATGGTGCTGGTGGATCTGGAGAGCGTAAAGGTCTCAGTGGTTTCTTCTTCGCCATCAGGGCTGTGGCTTGAAGGCCTAACGGTGGTCCGCAACACATGAGTTTTACTTCGATGCTTAGTTTCCGGGACAAAGGGTGGTTGACCATCTAAGAACCTGGAGAGCGAATCATCAACAGTGGTGGCTTCATCCTCGGTTGTTGGAGGTTCTGTGGTGAGACCTTGGATTGTGGATCTGTGTGCTGTATGAGTTGTGTAGCTTTTGCGTTCCTGGACAACGGATGTGTCGGACCCAGTGGAGAAGCCCGTAGCTTCAGTGCCCATGGAATCCGTCACCGTTGTCTCCAGAAGCTGCTGAGATGTGGTGTTGAGACCAGATTCACTCTGTGTAAAAGACGACGTTGATGACACAGACTCGTTGGCTTCTGTGTAGGACACCGAACTAACATCTATTTTGACAGTTTGGATGGAAGTCAAAGACGTTGTAGACTTTGGGTCAACATCCTCTGACCTCACTTCCAAAGTTTGTATGGTAAAGTTGTGCGTTGCGGTCTCTGAGTCCGTGCTTGACTCCTTGGATTCGGAAAACAGGTCTTGAGTTGCATTAGTGGTGTCGTGGTCTTGAAAGGTGGGCTCCGTGTACTCTGACACTGCAGACTGAGATACGGCTCCAGAAGAGTTTGAGTCTTGAGTGTATGAGGAGGTGCTGTTGGAGGTGATGGAGAGAAGAGTTCGTTCTCCAGCCCGGTTGGTTGTGGAAACATACTTTGTGTCGGTGTCTGTGTAACCTGCTCTGAGATCAGTGATGGACACGTCTCGCTCTGTCCGGGACTGCTGGACACCAGAGACAGCTGGGTAGGAACTGACACTGTGAGCTGATGGAACCTCCCATTGAGAGGTGGCGTTGTGGGTAAGATCCATGTCCAATCGCAGCTGTTCTGTGGTGTCGGAAGTTGTTTGAGTCGTCTGGTCAACCCCTTGCGTGGAAACGTGTGATGGTTCTTCCGAACGTCCTGTTTTGACAAGATAAGCAGGCAGAAAAGATAAGCAGTGACTTTAGTATTGTAGAAAAAACATCAATGTGAATATGTGGAATTTAAGGTTACAGATGAGCCACTAGGTAGCGCTAGACATATGGAGATCCACAGGAAACCTCGCAAACGCTGAAATGGTTTCAGAAGTGTGTGCGGATGTAAAGGTTTTGGGTGGAGATAATTTGGCAGAAAGCTCGTCCAAGCTAACAAAAGCTTGAGCCCTAAAAATGGAGGGTATCTGACCCCCAGGGACATGCTGTTTCCTTCCTTCAGCTGACCGAGCAAAGTGCACATCACAGGGCCTGCTTGTGGGAGTTCAACTTCAGAGCAGTGTGAAGACTATCTGTTATGTCATCCTCTACAGGTCGACCTTGTCTGTCCATCCGTATGTCTTTCTATCCATCTGTCCATCCATCTATATGTAAATACATGTCTACAAATGTATAAGTTTCTACCAGCCAATTTATCAACACACCTACCATTTTATCCATCTATCTGTTGGTCAATCTAGCAATCTATACTGTACATTCTATCTGCCTGTTTATCTGTTTCTCTGTCTATCTAATACATTCTATCAGTCTGTGCAGTTATAAACATTGGTTTTTCCATCTGTCTGTCAATAACCATACATCTATACATATTTTGGTATCTATCATTCTGCCTATCCATCGGTCAACCTATTTAGAATTAGCAAATTTGTCAATAAATCGGTCAATCAGTCAACACATAAAGCTATAATAAATTGTAAATTTCAGTCTGTATAGGTGTACACATCTTTATTTGCAACCCATCTACCCTTTTTCTATCTATCTTTTTATTTATTTGTTAACCTATCCATATATTTACACACACATCTGTCTGTCATCATGCATCCCTATCTATCTATCCATCCATCCATCCAATTATCTATCTGTCATCTAATAAAACATCTGCAGACATATACTCTTTTACACATCAGTCTGTCAATCTATCCAGCTCTATCCATAGGACCTATAATTCTATATATTTCCATCTACGTCTATGTCTGTTTTTCTATGCGTCAAGTTATCAATATGTGTATATCCATCACCGTTTATCTCTTTGTTTTCAGCTCTTTACACGTGCATATTTGTGACCGTCTTTTGCGATCACACTTCCAGTGGGTTGAAAAAAGCAAAAACACGTGATTTAAACCCTTTGATTACAAGTTCCAGGATAATTTGCGTTTAACCAAATATTAAACCCTGGTCAAAGCAGCACTGTCGACCACTCTGAATGGCTATTTCGTCCACATTAAAACCGCCTTTGCTTTAAAGGCATCACCACACGCTAGTGATTCCCTCACCAGCTCCAGTCAGCGACAGCGACACACTGGCGGGAACGTCCGTCTCTCTCAGCCCGCCGGATGGATCCACAGCAGCGGCTTCTCCGCCCGGCCAGTCAGATGTCCGTTTAAAACCGCTAGTCCGGGAAGAAAGAGTTTCGGTGCTCATGGGGTTATCGCTGTCCACATCTGTGTAGAAAGTTTCGGCATTCACAACACTTATCACAAGCAAAAGCACCGCGCACGCCGCACGGCCAGAGAGTTTCGCGACGCGCGCTTCCATCATGAAGGCGACCGGGAGGTCTTCCTAATAAATACAACTCCACCGTGGTCCAGGTCACCATCGGAAAGCGAGTCTCTTTAACAGATTCCCATTGGTAAATTCCTTCCGAGGGTTTGGAAGTGGAAGCTGGAGACTTGGAAGCGTTTTATTTCGGACGGGGAGAATAAGGATCCGGAGCGGGGTGCGTGGCTCCGCCCCCCGGGCAGGCTGGAGCGGTTCCGCCCCAATTCTTCTGGATGAACGCACTTTCTCAGAGGAGTGTTCGGTCCAGAACAGAAGGACGAGAAGGTCTGAGATGCCACGCTCAGGTGTGACTCTTCACTCTCTCTCTGGTTTGATAACTTACAATTTATGAAAACTATTTGTAGAGTTGAGTTTTCTAATTTAGATTCCCGTTTTTTTTTTTTATAATATAAAGCACTTCATAAATCGTCCCAAAGCAGCAACCAGAACAATGAGATTAAATCAAGCATTAAGCAAGAATAAAGTAAGCGATGGCTATGTGAGAGAAAAAAATAAATCTAAAAAGAAGCAGCTCACATATTTTACATTTTGTAGAAATCCTTGCAAATATGTATTTGGTAAATATATAGATAATAAATAAAATATATATAATGAAAAATAATAATGTGCATTATATATAAAATAATAGCATGCACATACATAATTTCAAGTGTCATTCCAATGACATGATTGGTTTCAATTGCAACTTCCATGCCAATTGATGGGTGATGTTATGATGGACACTGTCAGGGTGGCATCTCTGGGCCAAAGTCAGTATACATCCTGGAAACACAGCCAAGCTTCCACAAACTTCACACATTCTCACACAATTATAGGCATTTCATAGGTGTGTGTGTGTGTGTGTGTGTTGTCCCCCACAAAAAAAAGAAAAATCCCCACAAAAGGGCCTTGAACTTGGCTCCCTGATGTGAAGAGGCATCACAGGCCCCTGCACCATCAAGAATAATACAGACGGGGCCAAAAAGACAAAATAAATAATGTAATTTACCATTTCTCCATACAACAAATAACCAGCGTGGCCATGAATCATGCACAAACATCATAAGTGTCATACTCAAATGCTCAGCCTCATCTTTCACCCGATTGGTCCAAACGGAACCCTGATTGCACATCCCCTACTTTAAATTCTCTCAATGAGAATTACAGAACATAAAAGAACATTTGATTCCAGTGAGGAGAGATTGAGCTATATTTGCACATGCCGTTATTCTGGTCATTTGGTCTTGTGACGCTCAGTTGGGCTGAGAATGAACAATCTTATCTGTGGTGGTAATAAAAGACGAGTGATGGTAGCGGTCACGAAGAGCAAAGTCTGTGTTCTCCTCCGTCAACTGCTTAGTCTCCAACTCAACTGCCATTAGAGAAGGTGTCACCACAATTTGACCCTGAAGAGGTTCTTCTCGTCTGAAACACACAAACGACTCTTGGCATTGGACTGGCACAGTAGGGTAAATAAAGAAATGTCTTTATTTTACTAATACAAAACAATTTGTGATTTTAAATGTTCCAAGTTTATTGCCTCGTCAATTTCAGGGAACAATTAATAAAAATTTTAAGTTGTTTTTTTTTAAGTTTTATTTTTAATAGATGAATTCCACCTACCTGCCCAAGTTGCTCAGAGCAATTTTGAGCCACTGGAAGAAGCTGAAATGCACCGCTGCGCCTGAGAATCACGTAACACAATTTACTCTAGTTTAATAATAAACACACATTTAAAGTTTTGAAGATGCATTAGACATACACAACTTATACTGGCAAACACATTTGGGATAAATATGTTTTTTTATCAGCTTATTTTAACAACTTTTGAATAAAAATAGCAAGCTTTTTCTTAAAAAAAAAAAAAAAAACAACATTGTATTATTTTCAACTGGGATGAAAAATGTATAGTGTAACATTTAAATTATAGAAATAATAAAAAACAAATATTTTTTATATTTTAATATTTTTACTTTCGAGAATGAATTGCTAGCTTGTCCTTGGTTGAACTTGGCAGATAAAATCATATTCTAAAAAGAGTACACTGGTATGTGTGTGTGTGTGTATTGTTAGAAATCACTAATTGATCTTGTTTCTACATCTTTTACTTTACTGTCTAGATCCAGTTTTTCCTTTTATTGACAGACTTTTCCATTTACCTGTGGGCAGACCTGGGCTTGTCGTGCCAATGTACAGGAAGAGAAGAAGAGCGGCCGTTATGTTAATCAAGGCGTACATCCACTGGATGACGAACATGATCAAGAACGAACATATCGCCTCTTCAAAAAAAAAAAAAAGTGAAATATTTAGGAATATTACAAATAGCTGCGAATTGTTGATTTACAACAAACTTACACCTATTAATGAAACCCAGTGGTTGCAGAACTTTGCATAGACCGACTCTTGGATTGATCTGATTTCTGATCCTTCAAGATTCGAGTCTGAAACTATGAAGAAAAACGACTGAAATTCGATGGAACATTTTGCGCAATTTTCACATGTTTTGTATAAAGTCACTGACCGTTCTTGTCCATCTTCTCACCTGGAAGCAAATCAAGTTCTACGGGGCTGGAATTCAGCAAAGAGAGTTTCCTGTGGTTTACTGCGATACAGTCCGACTCCATCAGTCCAATCTGGCTGCTGGTATCATCATCTAATCCAACATTTTGTTCTGCCTCACTCTCATCTTTTCCTTTCCCTGGTCTGTTGCTGTTCAAATCCAGCCCGAAACTGTTCTTCAGAGTTTCTTTAGCTGGAAGCTTTGACTTCTTTTCCCGGGTCTTTGAGACAGAAGTCTGGACTCTCTGTTCTTCAGCAGTGCCTGGAAACATCTGGTCCATGTCTTTGGTGAACTCCAGCAGTGTCCCATTCATAAGATCACTGCTGCCGTAACGGGCGTGAGAGCCAGACAGAAGAGACTGTTTGGAGCTTGATCTCGGGAAGAGTGTTTTTCGCTGCTGGAGCTGCATCTCAAAGCTCTTCACCACACAGAAGTAGCAATAGTCGATCACACTGTAGGTTAGCATGAAGTTGATGGTGACGATAGGGGCCAGAATATTGACCTGACCGATGAAGATGAAAGCCATTGAAATCAAGCTGGTCAGACAAATGGCAGCCACTGGGGTCTTATTGGGTCCTTTCTGTGTAAAAACACAAAGGCAAAATTAAGTGACTGAAAGGTAGGGCTGTGCAATATCGACAAAACAAGAAAACAAAATAAATTACATATTTATTCTTGTTTATTATTATTCTTTCTCTGACGCCGTGAACACATTTAGAAAATCTGTGCGAGCAAAAACCTCATCAAAATTTCTTCATTTCAAAATTACATTTCATGAATTTGCAGATGGTTGGAGTATTAGTGGAACAGCAATTTTTTTCTTGAAAAAGAAATATATATTTATAGGTACATATATTAAATATAGCATTTAAATTCCAAAATCTGCTCACATTAAAAGTATTACAATTTTAATTGAACAGTAATTAAAAATACATATTCAAAATTATTATTTAAATATTATCATAAATATATTTTATACAGTTGTTTTCCGGCACAGATTCATCATAATTTGTAACTGACTTTGTTTGGTTGTTCACATTATGTGCACAAGAATTACAGCATTAATAAAAGCACCATAAATTGATCAATAAATGTACCATTTGTTTTATAAAACACACTACTACACATAATTTCAATAAACACAGGATTATTCATCCCTCACTCTCATCTTTCCCACTATTCAGGTTATGCAAGAAATGAGTGATTGCCCATCCAAATAAAACACCCACCCTCAGCGAGGACTGGTCATGTGTTAAGAGCGAGCGTAAATCTTTGGGACCTTTGTCCGACTGAGCGGGTCGCCGAAGCAGCTTCCGCCGGCTGGCATGGGTCCAAACCTACCTGGGCTGGTCTTATCCCGGCTTCCTGTGTTTGTTCTGGAAGCTTGATTCTGGCCGAGATGTCTCGAGCAGACTCGTAGCCCATAGAGAGGGGTCAGACAGAGCTCAGGCAAGGGAAAGGGTGTGATGCGCTATTTGAAAGCCACAATTGTTAGAGTTCATTCCTCTAGTTTTTTTTTTTTTCAAGTGCACTCGGGCAAACTATAATTATGAAGTCATGCTTTCTACAGAGTACAGTATCATGCTAGATCGTTAGACTGAAAGAGAGGGGATTTGGAGAACATTCATGTTGATTTAGAGTACGTGTTTCAAACCTCCAAAAAATTGGGATTGGAAACATTACATATTTCCAATTTTTGTTTCACATAAGCATGATTGCCAAATTTATTGTAGAATCAAGAAAGAGGCATTTTTTAAGCGATTCTGCAAAATTTGTTATTCAACCCAGTGAAAATCATTTGAAGATTTGAATAAGTAACGGTGTAAATCTGAATCTAAAAATTATATTTTCAGAAGTAAGGAGGCAAAGTGTCTTTCCACAACGATTCCACAGATAAACTGCATTTTAACTGAATCACAGTATTTGTGTGAAGATGAACAATATTAAAAAGTAGCAAATAGGAACTAAAGCTCAAATACGGCAAAGCTTGAAATTACATAATCTCTAAAAGTTAAATTACATAATCTCTATAAAGTTCTAAAACTAACTAGATTTATTCTTGTTAGTTTTAGCAATCTACAGATATCATGGAAAAAACACAAAATTTGCAGCACATTTATGGAAATTACAGCTATAGTTTGTGTCATTTTTAAAATGAACACAAAAAAAATTGTGATACATTTGATTTAAAATAACTTTGACGTCATCACTGGGAGAACTAACCCCCTTCGCGAGAAATCCAAGCGCTGGGATGACTCTCTCCTGGGCGATACACTGGAGGATCCTGGGTGCTCCGTACAAGCCGCCCATGCAGGAGGCCAGAGAGGAGATGTAGAGGCCCAGCAAAAACAGGAAACCAAACAAGGAGACCTGAAAAAAAAAAAAACAAACACAGAGGGGAAGAGAGTTTGGAGGGCTCCACCCAAATCTGTTCCTCTTGACCAGACCAGAACGCCTTACGGAAAAATCACAAACACAACGCGTGGTTCATTGTGACCTCTGCAAAACATAAAAATAAATATGGATAAAAATCCCCGGGTAAAACAATTGTGTGCGTTTCGTGTGAGAACGTCTGATAAACCATTTAAGGCTTCCTGTGGTTTGGGTGGGATGTCTGCAACATCAAAATGTGTGACTTCGATTCCCAAGGATTGAAAGATGTTTTAAAGCAACACGGAAATTGAATAGAAGGCGGTTTGTAAAAAAAAAAAAAAAAGAAATAAAAATGATTCAGATTCTTCTAACAAATATTGTTTTGTGCTTTTAAACTGTGATGCAAAGTTGTTAAAAAAACTACCTGCTGAAATTGAAAGATGAAACTGGCACAGGTCTCTAAGGGCGACGTTCAATTACCTTCTCTGCTATTAAGAAATCATAGCGCAATGATTCTCTGGTGCAAATGGCTCCCAGCAAAAACACAAAAACAAGATAAAGGAACCACCTGTGGATTCAAACACACACAAGAATAAAAATGTTTTAGTCCTTTCGTTTGAGCATAGCACAACATAATCAGCAAAACTAAATTGTATCTAGACACTTACACGGCATTATAATAATATATTTATTATAAAGAAAATATATGGATACTAGTGATGTTCGGTCATGATAACCCTTTTTGGTGGCCGGTTCAACTCCCTGAGATTGAGTGTGTGTGTGTGTGTGTGTGTGTGTATGTGTGTATGTGTGTGTGTGTGTGTGTGTGTGTGTGTATAAACAACGCAACTGATATTGAGTGTAACGAAAAGATGAAAAGAAGAGATCTCGAGCTGTAGATTCACATACGAGGTGCAGACTGCAGCCAAAGTTCCCACAGGGATGTTATGTTCAGGCCTCTGGAGATCTGCGCTCATGTTGAAGCCAGCCATCACACCTACACACACACGCACACACACACACACACACACACACACACACACACACACACACACACACACACACACAAGGTTTACTGTGCACAGATGACTGAAAACAAAGGACCATTTAAAACCTGAACAACAGATATCAGTGGCCATATTTTTTTTCAGGAAGCAGTTAGAGAGGGATAGAGAGAGAAAGGAGTAGAGAGAGAATGTACAGTAAAACATATCCAATGCATGGGTGAAAAAAACGGATTGAGAGAAAAAGGGAGAAATTAGGGGTAGGTAAAGAGGGGGGTAGGAAAGGCGGTACACAAAATAAGGTGGAATAAAAGAGTGATAAATAAAGGGATAATTTCAACAACATTTTTCTCGTGCTCATTACCGGACTCACTCCATCTACGTGTATACAGTCACCTGTCGCGGCAGGAAAGAAAACGCCAAACACGGTGAAGAAGGTCTCGCCGGCTGTGTAGTCTGGCAGGCTGTTCTTACGCAGCAGTCGGTCGGAATATCCAACGAATCCATGTTCTGCCATAAACAAAACCAGAGCAAAACAATGTTAGGAAACGGGGTTTACACCAACCTTTAGTCGACATGAATCATTAGCGAGAACTACTGCCACAAATCATGACCATAACACGCGCATTCATCATGAAATCAACCCTATGGGAAACAGAAATCACACTGAGGAGATGTAAATAGTTTAAAAACTAAAGAAAAATATTTGGATCTTTCCGGAAACCCCAAAGGCTCCTCGATGCGTGAAACGAGCCGATGATTCCGTCCCAGAATGAGATTTATGTGATGCAAACGCCCTTGTGTTGCAAGACTTCCATCTATAACCAGCAGTATTGATCCATCACACACCCATGTTAACTTGCATTGCGCAATCGCCCTGTTTCCTGTGGTGGAGAGGGTCAGAATTCAGTGACTGGTGTGAAGTAAGCAGAGCCCTGGGGTTTGGACCTGACCATCACCACCCTTTATGTAACGGCCCTGGGGGGAAACCGACGTCTTGCCAAGATACGTGCAAACCAAGGGCTGGAGGTTTGCTTGGGAATGCAAGCCAAGGTCAATAGTTCTGCAGCGAGGATGATGGAGGGAGCGCTGTGCTGAGCTCTGGGTGGGTTCGTAGGCAAACAAAACACCCCGAGAACAGGCGTCGCTCAACGTTTACACAAAGAGTGTGCTGAGATATCACTATTGTGCTGAACGGTCACTCAAGAGCAATTTTCACATTTTATTTTTGTAAAGGAGATGTATTAATTGTTGTTTGAACGCACTTTAAATTTTAATAGTTTTTTTTGCATGGGACATTTTAGGGACGGGGTCCCGGTTTTGACCTTTGACCCTCTGAGGGTCTGAGGGTGTTTTTGGGCTTCTGAGGATATTTGTAATTATTTCATCTACTTACAACATACTACTGGCCAAAAATAACAGTTTTTGTATTCAGCACAAGATGTGCTACAATAATATGTGGGCAAAATTGATGTATGTTCTATCATTTTTTCAGAAAACAAAATATTATGCGTTTTTAGAAAAAAAAAATATTATGAGTGCTTTGTACGTTTTTAGAAAAAAAAAAAAAAGTGTCTGACAAAAGGCCACAAACCCATACTGCATAGTCCTGAATAGACTTAAGCGACCTAGTCTTGTAGACTGAAGTGTTTACTTCACTAATATGTGAACATATTACAATGCGTATGAGGGACAATGGTCTTTTTAGGATCTATATATTGCAAAATGCCATATTACAGAAAAATTCTAGTTGTTTTAAATTAAGTATGTCGCATAGTTTTTGTAAGTGAGCATTTTTTAAGGCAAGAATGAACCCCCCACCCCCCGCCGGGGCATGAATAATCACGCAAAAGATGCACATGCTGAAATGTACAAGTTGTTTTTAAGGTAAAAGAAAAGAGAAAAATAGAGAATGAGTACAAAAAATAGGGAGTAGAGAACGTGAAATGAGAAAAATCAAGATGAAGAAGACAGGGAGAATGAGAAGGATAGGAAGAGAGGGAAGAAGTCCAGAAAGAAAGAATGCTAAGATAATCAGAGGGTTAAAAAGAAAA